>JAWWEA010391301.1:0-12152 GCA_035222095.1 Andricus quercuspetiolicola | reverse complement strand
TGTATCAATAATGTTTAGAAATATTTAAAAATAAATTTTATGATGAATTAAAATTATTTATTTAAAAAATTTCATATGCAAAGTTTATGGTGCAGAAAGTTCATAAATTGAAAATGTTACGAAATCGGGTTAAAATACCACCCTCCCCCCTCACTTAACAGATCTTAACGAAACGCGACACCCCCCTCCCTATTAATGTTACGTAATATGTGAACGCTCCCTGATGTATTGTTGGATCGAAAATTTAGTTGTCTACAAAACGCTGCTTTTGACTGTTAAGTACGATGCTCTGTTTATTAATGATTATAAAAAAGTGAAGTGATGACAAATCTGACGAGCGAAAAATCATGGGGCTCAGACGACTCCCTTCCGGAGCTATGTCGATATTTCACTGTTTGAAAAAAGAAAAGGTTACATTTTAAAATTTTTTGTTATTATAGCGAACTAAATACTTGATCCAACAATGCCTAATACGTTGTGATTTTTCTTCACATCCTCATCCTATAATGAGAAGGTTTTATGGAAAATTGGCATTGTTCGGTTTTCATCAAATCTTCACTTTTTGCGACCCCTGATTCAGAAAAAACGACTGCTGAAGATTTCGCCTACAGACAAGAACAAAAAAGCTTTGCATAATTTAAGAATCAGTGACAATCAACTTTTTTCAATTCGTCTACCTGAACTTCTCATTGTATTTCTGATATCGAAATACCTTGTCATTTTCGTTGAAATTGCTGTTCCGAAAATCAAGAGATGAAGATGAGTAGCAAGTCGAAAAAAGTCTGTTGGATCTCGCGCTTTGCGCTCTATAATATATTTATTTTGCGCTTCGTGCTCGGTCATTGTACTTTCCCCATATTTTGGTTTAAACTTTTAAAATTAAAGGTGTACTTATTTGCAACATGGAAGATTTTCAACGGAAAAATTTTAAAATGCAATGCCATATCACACAAATCAAATTTTTTAATAGAAACGGTAATTTTTCAAGATGAAAAAAGAAAGGGAAAAGGTCTGTCGGACCCTATCCCTTTTCCAGCTCTATTCAAATTTTGATCGCACAAAAAATAAAGAAAAAAAAATTATATTTTGCACTCATACTATGCAAGATACAAGAAGAACGTTTAAATAAAAAATTGTGCACCCAAAAAAGATCTACAAATTTGTACAAAATCTACAAGAATGAGACGCTTTAGTTTTTGGTTTAATCGTGAAAAATGACATTACAAATAAACAAAATAAATTTTTGTACAAAAAGACACAAAGTACAATGAAATGTTCAATAACAAAATTGTTTTTTAAATGAGATATGAAAATTTGCTTTTAACCTTTTTTTCTCACGAGACACCTGATAAGAATGTGTTCGTTAAAGCCGAAGGGGCTTTAATAAAAGAGAATTCACAAAAACTAAATTTCAGTTGTCGATGGTGACCTTCAATTTTAAAAGTCGTATGCAAAAATTTTGGGGATGTGGGATGGAGAATTCGCGATGGGGGATGCGTAGCGCTAGGCGGAAATATTATCCAGAGCGAAGTGTGAGATCCAACATTTGCAAAAAAAAAAAAAATATTTGAAATTGACACCTACTCTACCTAATAACTTATTGACAAGGCCATGTTGTCGCGCAAGGTCTTTCGAAGAATCAATAATGTTGATGACTGCCTGCCATTCCAAATGACAAAAATAGATAAAAGAATACTCGCTTTTGAAAATTTATTAGGTTCTTATATAAAATCCATATAAAGAGACTGATTAATAACATTCTCTTTCTGTTTGAACTAAATAAAGTTTTATGTCAAGTCAGTTTTTAACTGAAGCAAACAAATATTTTGATTATCATCATGGAAGTCCGAAAATAAGTCGATAGTTTGAATATTATCAATTTCAAACATAATGATAATTGTATATCTTGTATCTCTTAGAAATAAGTAACAAAACTGACCCACATTTTTTTAATTTGTTAATTGGATTAGGAAGTATCATCAGTTTTACTTCAATGGTCTGGCTGCTGACGTCCGCGTTGAAAAACTATAGCAATGACTGATACTTTCAGCAAAATCAAAGGTCAAAATCATTAACTGCTTTTTCATTGAATAAAGCCAAACGAAATATAGAACGTATAAAATCACAAATTCAAAAGCAGCCATGCAAAATGTTAATCTTGACTACTTGAACAATAGATTATCCGCAGAGAAAATCTAGGATGACTTTTTCTGCGTCTTATTTTTAGCTTTTCCTTTAGCCGTTACCGGGAAAACTTTATTTAACTTTCTCTTGATTAAAAACCCAATTGAAGTCGTCCCTATCTAAAAAAATTCTGCATCTAATTTCTAGTATGTTCTATATCCAATTAAACTGTATATTTTCTTAAAAAAATTGAACCACTTCATTATTTTTTTGCTCTCATAATTTATTTATTGTGCGATGTCGCACACTATAAACTTGTTTCCGTATAGGACAAACAAAATTTTGACGAACATGTTTTGCGTACATTTTTGTGCGATCTGTCGAGTAGTTATATCCATTTTTCAAAAATTAGATATTCGACCACTATTTTTCGAAATCAAAAAAATATTTCACTTTATTTTAAAGCTCGAACCTTTTTTGTCCTCAAAATAAAAGTTAGGATACTCAGTTTCAAAGGCGTGACGAAGAAAATTTGTTTTCTTTTTGTTTTCAAAAAATCGTGTTTCAGCGAAGCCATCTGTTTTAAAGAGCTGTGATCTTTTAATTTCAAATGAAAATTTTTCTATTATATTATTATATTTCCACAAAAGAAATACTAGTTAGCATTTTTAAAGGACAAATAATTTATTTTCTCAATATATATGAAGAGGGCAGCAAAAATCCTATCAAAATTGTGGTCGATAAAATTTTCTTTATTGATATTAAATAGTACAACATTTTTAATTTTAAAAATGGGGCCTTTATATAATTACATTCAGCATAATGACAAATTTCGACAATAAATAGGGACAGTTTTTTCTCCTTTTTGAAGGGTATAGAAAAGATGTCAGTGCAATAAATTTGTTCATGTATGACTGTATCCACTAATATTATTCGATGTAAACATTTGGTTTGCTTATTTTAAGGCACAGTTGCTTACATTTTGCTTATTACAGTAAATTTTAACTAAGTCAATGGCTTGATAAGGAATAGAATTTTATCATAATATTACAATACCAAAATATGAATAAGGAGTCAGTTTGAATGTGAATGAAGTTTGAATATAAATAAGGAGTCAGTTTAAATGTGAATAAAGTTTGAATATGAATAAAGAGTCAGTTTGTAAAATCGTACAACCAATATCACTTATTTTGGTTTGAATCAATTAAGATAGAAATCACGCAGGTAATTTAAATATTTTGAGCAAAATCAGATGTCGCAATCTGGTACGGTAAATTGGGCAATGGATTTCAATCCATACTTTGAACATAATAAAATGTGACAATAAGGTCAGCAAAAGAGGTAATTGAGACGGTGGTTGAGTGAAGCAAAAAAAAACAAAGAGAGTCTCAATTGAAAAACAGAAACCAGAAGACCGTGCTGCAATTCCTAAACCAGTATTATCGAAATCGTTGGAAATATGTGTAATGTGCACTACTACAATCCGTCCACGAATGTTTACTTTACAGGAATCAGCTCGTCAGGAACATCACTATTTTCAGACAAACTTCGAAATATGACTTGTTACACTTTAGCAGTCTAAGTTTTGCATATTCCCCCAAATGTTTACATTGAATACAACGAGTCTGGCTATCCATTTAACTTTTATGGAAGTGATGTACTTTTGCTGAATATGCTTGCGATTAAGATGAACTTCAGCGTTCAACTTGAGAAAGGCTTCAATAAAAATACACCAGGAGCTTTTTTCACCCAGCTGTTACTTCCAAACAAAATTCATGTAGCACTCATCCGTATACCGATACAGAAGGATGGAAAGTTATTTTTCTGAAAAATTTGGTAACTGGATTAGGCAGTTTCAATGCTTTTACGACAAAAATGCAGAATCGAGTAAATTTGGATGAATCGACTTTCGTACCTGCACTAGCTCTAATTGCAGCGTTTTCTGCAATGCTCTGGTTGCTCATGGATGCATCAAAACACTACAGTAATGAATGGAATTGGTCTTTCACGATGCGGGTCGTACTGGGTTTAATAGTTCCTCAAGAACCCTTAAATTCGCAGTCAAGAATTATATTTGCCTAGATGGTCATTGTAAGTTTCCTATACTCTTCTCATAGTCTCAAACTCACAACTTTTTTGCAATGACCTGTTTAACATTGTTCCAATTAAAATATGCTTATTTTGCTTCAAGTTTCTATGAAAATTTGTTATCTAAAATGTTTAATTACATCGAATCAGGAAACACGTCCAAGCTCAATCAGAAGTATTCAAATTTAAACTAAATTATTAAAATAGAACATGTGAAGGATTTTACATAAAAAAATTTTCATAAGATTTATCGTGGGAGGTCACATACACTTTTGCAAAATAAATCATTTTCTGTAACTTAACAATTGGAATATATATCAAGATCTCAAATGTGAATAAACAACGTAAAGGAATTGCCAACAGTTCGCCACATATTACATAACAAATCGATATATAACGCCATTCTTGCTCAGGGAATTCAGAAGCAGAACACTAGATCGAAGTGCAGTTGAAAGAAAAACACCAGATGTGGTAGGCGTATGCGCATTTTTGTGACTCCACACAAGATTCGTCTACATTTTAAACGATACTGATAATTTACAGAGATCTATTTCAAGAGAAGAAAAAAGTAAAAACCCTTCTGCGAAAAATCAGTCATGTCAAACCAAGTATGCATTTTTTTGTGCGAAAGGAAGTGCGAAAGCAGTTGAAAGCCCAAGCTTTCTCGACTACGACGTCTTTCATCATAATCAATTCCTGGACATCAGTATCCTTGATATCGTTGGAAACAAATCCAACGTGGAATGGTTCAATCCATTTACGGATATGAATCGTCGCCAACTACCAGTAACAGTTGTGCATTATCATTTACATTTTAATATCTAATTCAACACCTTCGGTCATCTAGTGAACTATTTCGCAAGTGACCTTAATTTGCTGAATACCTTTGCGACGAGGATAAATTTCATTGCTAAGTTTAAAGCAGGCATTATTATGAAGATAAAAGCAGCTTTTTCATCAAGCAGGTAATTCGAAAAAACATTAAAATCGCTCTCATCCGGCCAATTATGAAGAAAGCCAGTGAGGATTTATTCCTAGAGCATTTGATAATTGGATTAGGAACTTTAAAAGCTCTGTCACCAAAAATGCAGAACCAGGTAGATCTTGATCAATTAAGTTCCCTACACCCACAAACCGCAACTGAAGTATTTTCTACAATGCTCTGGATGCTGGTGTACGCATAAATTATGTCTGACACTTGAAGTTGATCCTTCGGTAATAATTGGCTGAATACGGGCATTCAAAATTTGAGCATAGCAAAAAAGTAATTAGGCTTGTTGCTAAGCAGAGCGAAGAAAAAAACGACCCGAAGTTTTTCAGTTATAACACAGACATCAAAAGTGAATGTTGCCATTCTTGACTCTTCAAAATGTTTATAAATTTGCTAATTTCTTTTCATATTTTTATTTCAATATGTCCTTTTATAAATTGCAAAAGACACACAAATCTACCAAGTGGTTTGAAAGGTTTATCAACGTACGTGAAACAAGATTCCTCTGCATATCAAACGTTATTGATTATTAATGAGGCTCTATTTCAAAAGGAGGAAAAAATCGAGACAACTCTTCGAGAAATCAAGCTGGTCAAACCAAGTATGCACTTTATTGTGCGAAACAAATCGATCGAGAAAGATATCAGAAATTTAAAGCAGTGGAACGGTTTGTATTCCCCAACAACGACGTTTTTCATGATAATCGACCATGTCCAGAACAACTTGAATTTTGCAACAGAAATAATTAATATAGTTAGTATCTTGTTAAAAGGACGATATCGGCCAAAATGTTTAGTTCTTCAATTCTCAGATGAAAAAGGGTCACTTAATCCAAGCAAAAAGGAATTACTTCAGAATGCTTGGAAAAATCAATTTCTTGACATCAGTATCCTCGAATTCTTTGGAAATACATCCAAGGTTCAGTACTTCAATCCATTTACAAACATATACTCAACGATAGAGTACTCGACAGGAACAGTTCTTTTTCCAGACAAACTTAGGAACATGAATCGTTACCAGCTGACAGCCATAGTTGTCCATTATCCCCCACATATTAATATTGAATACAACGCATCGGGTTATCCAGTCAACTATTCGGGAAAAGACATACTGTTGTTAACTGCTTTTGCAATGAAAATGAACTTTATTGTTCGCTTTGAAAAGCCACCAACAACTTTTGACATCGAGAATTTACGTCTAAACAAAGTTAATATACGTCTTATTAGGACAATGCTCCAGAATGTTGGTAACTTCTCTTTTGTGGAGCGTTTGGTAGTTGGATTTGGAAGCTTTAATGCTCTCTCGCCGAAAATGAAAATTAAGGTAGATTTTTCTAAAATAAATTTCCTGTACGCACTAGTCCCAATTACAGTGTTTTCCGCAATAGTCTGGCTGCTGATGTATGCGTTGAAACAGTACAGTAATGACTGGAATTTGTCTTTCACGATGCGGGTCGTACTGGGTTTAACAGTTCCTCATGAACCTGTAAATTGGAAGACAAGAATCATCTTTGCCTATATAGTCGTTGTGAGTTTTGTATACTCTTCTCAGATCTATGCTATGCTTACCAGCATTAATTTGCAATCGGAATCAGAAATGAAACTGAGTACCTTGTCTGAGCTGGATAAATCAGGTCTTGAACTTGAAGTTAATCCAGTAATAATTAATATGATGACTAAAGACGTCCAAAACTTGAGCATAGTCATGAAATCGCATAATCAATTTTTACACTCCGAGGACTGTGTTCTTCATGCAATCGTAGAGCAGAATGTCAGTTGTCTCATGTTGAAAATACAATCAGATTGGTTTGCTTCGCGCTTCATGGGTGGGGATGGAAAAGCTCTATCTACGACAGTGGATGAACCTTTTGTTACATCAGCAGAAGGATTCTATCTAGAATCAGGTTCTCCTTACGTTGAGCGATTTAACAGTCTTCTCTTAAGACTGATTGCATTTGGAATCTACGAGAAGTGGAATAAAGATGTTGTGCCAAGCATGTCATCTACAGAGAAGAACAGAGAAGCGTTAGATGACTTAGCTATCAGTGACAGCCAACTTTTCACACTTCTTGTAGCTGAACTTCTCTTCGGATTTATAATTTCTGGCATCGTCTTTGTTGTGGAAATTGTTTTTGCAAATATCAAAAGGGGAGGGAGAGTTTAAAGTAGAGAATAAGCCACTGCACAAAAAAAATAGTTTTATTTTAAGAAAAGAAAAGGCATGAATATGTTCTTCAGCAAAACTAAGCCATAATCAGTTGGTAATGAGAAATACTAAATTTTAAAGCAATTCAATTGTTTTTCATCTTTTTTATTGATCAAAGGAGTGAACATAAATGAAGCTCAAAATGAGTTTATAAGCAAAAGACCTAAAAGAACATCTAATCCCTAGCTTTCTCTGTGTGTTGAAATCTTTTGTAAACTGTGAATTAGGTTATGTGGTTTATTTATACTAGAATCAAACGTATTCTAGCTTATGTGTGATTTACAGAATATGGATCAAAAGCGTTTTCATTTAGACCTTTGTGAACATTTTTTTTATCAATATTAATTAGAATGCTCATTGTATGTGTTTGCCTTACCTTTTCGAAAATCAGTTTCGATTTTTCGTAAAAGAAGTAAGTAAACAAAACCTTGGGAAGAGCGAGTTCTTCTAAAAAATGGATATGTAACTTTCAAAAACGTCTGAAATCCGAATTCTAATAAATAATGTTATTTCATGTAACTTGCGTCTGTTTGAGAGTTGTCTGAATTTTCTTAGAGAATGTTTGGAGAATGTTTTTCATAAAATTATTTTTTTATCACTGTAATTTATAATTTATATAATGGATGGGTAATAAATAAAATTTTAGGATACTTTTGCTGATATTTTCTTCCGAATGCTTTCAACTGAAAATGTTGTATCACGTTTATGGTAATTAATTAAAGCGAGCAAATGTCTCAAATATTGTTGTGAAGTTATATAAGTGAGTAGGTAGTTGGTATTAATTTCCAATTAAATATTATATATAATTTGAATCGTATCTCTTGTACCTGATATAAATGACTAAATAAAGATCAAGTTATAGGAACTTTATAAAAAATAAGTTCAAGACTTTTATATTCGATTGGTTTATTTTTGAGTAATTTAATTTCCAATAATAAAGTATTAGATATTTTTACATTTTGCACTTCTCTGCTTTAAAATGACTAATATTTCAAGCGCTACATTTTGCAGTAATTCATGTGAGTTCAATTTAAACTGCTGGAATCGTTTTTAGTATAATTGCAAAATGTTTGTTGACATCCTTCTAAAAAGGAATAACTATATATAGCCGAAGCTGTGTCATTTCTCCAAATGAAGACTAACACACTAAAAGTCAGAAATGATGCCCAAAAAACTTGAGGAAGAGTGTGGCTAAGCCGAAACTTTCGCTCAAGTTGTTTTCTTTTCATACAAATATTGAAGTTACTTAATGTGAGTAATAATGGAAATTCGACAATTAAAAATTTTTGGTCAATATCATATAGAGTACAAAATAATATTAATAATCATAAAATATGAAATTTTGAAATAATTATTTATTTGTTAAAAGTTTTTGAACACTTAAATTCGAACTGCAATTAAATTCTAAATATTGAGAATAAGAAAATAAGTATTATCAGTTTGTTTTTTAATTTATATAAATGTAATTTTTATAAGATTATTGAAAAAATTAAAAAAGATTTTTGAATACTTCAGATGTGTCAAAAATGAACCTAGAAGATTTTTAAGAAATTTTCTTTATTTCATAGGATTTTATAAAATATTAGGTAAAATTCCAATCTTTTTAGAAGATGTTTTGAACTTTTAGAAACTTGAAAGAAATCAAGAAATATTTAATAAATTTTCAGAAATGTTTCCAAGATTTTAAATATTTCTAATTTACTCAAAACGTCTTAGATTCCCAAAAATATTTTTAACTGACTCGAATTTAGCCTAAAATTTTGAAAAATCATTCAAAATGTAATAAATTGCCTTATATTTTTCTAAATTTCACCAGGAATTTCAAGAAAATTTCTTTACTCTCTTGAAACCTTTCGAAATTCTTTTAAAGCTTCTAAAGTTTGTTTTTAACCTTTGAAAACCTAAATTTCCAAAAATCTTTTAAAGTTGAAAATTCTTCTTGAATCTCTTCGTTTCTTCTATATGTTTCTTGAATTTACTGGATTTTTTTGATTTTTTAATCTTACCAAATTAAAACATTTTGCTTTAAAGTCTTCTACACTCTTTTTCAAAATTTTAGGATATCGTTTGAAATGTTTAACCTTCTTTAATTTACTCTTAAAATTCATTTTTCAAAATAAAAAATCATTTAAAATTTGGACATGAATCTTCATAAAATACTTTTTTTAATTCTTTCCGACCTTCTAAACCTTCTAATCTTTAAAAATTATTCAAATTTTTCCGTTTTTTTTAAATTCTGCAAAATAAAAAAAAATTGCCTTAAATTTTAATTTTTCCTAGGAACGTAAAATTTTTTTTTCATTTTCGTGAAATCTTATAAAATTCTTTAAAAATCTTTACACGTTTTAATTATTTTTGAATCCTTTCAAAACTTCTGAAAATCTCTTAAACTTACTCAATTTTTTTCTAAAATTATTTAGTATGACAAAAATTGCGAAATGGAGGCAAAGTGGCACGTTTTTTTTATTGAAATTTGTTTTCCTTCTGAACAATAAATTTTTTTTCGGTTCAAAATTCAACCGTTCTGCAGGGTTGCAGTACAGAACTAGGTAACCAAAAAATCAGAATTTTTTGGGAGAGCGAAATAACATTTTGTAAAATCAAAGTCACCATTTAAAGATAAAACAAAAGTTTACATCCGAGCTGAAGTGTTTGTGAATTAAGACCAAAAAAGTATGATTAAAAAAAATTATCCAGTTCTGAGAAATAGAATGTAGAAGTTTACGATGTCAAAGTGACAGCTGACAGGAACCTAAAATGGGAATAGGCTTGGTTACGGTTCACGATGAAAAGTGAAATTTGCAATTAAAACAAAAAATAAAAACTCCCTCCTGAAATATTGAGTTGCTATGTTGGGAGAAAATGAGTTTGATTTAAAAAAGTTAACCAATTCCGAGTAAATCGTTCAAGAATTGGATCGAAAGTTGAACTAGTTTCTTAAAAATTAATTTTTTCAGTTGAAGATTCATCATTTTAGTTAAAAATTCATTTCTTTGATTTATAATTTAACTGTTAACTTGAAAATTCGTTTTTCTTTTTTAATTGAAAATTTAACTTTTCCATCTTTTGTTAAAAATTTATGTTTTTTTATTGAAAATTTTTAACCAAAAACGATGACATTTCTATCAAAAAGATTATTTTTGTTCAAAAAATAGAATAGTTAAATTTTCAGTTTGAAAAATTCCCTAAAAAAATTTTTTCAACCAAAAAAATAAATTTTAAACGAAGAGGATTAATTTTCTACCAACAAAAAAAAATCTTTAACAAAATACATGAATTTTCAACGAAATTTTTGAATTTCTCTAGGAATTTTCAACCAAATAGTTGAATTTTCAATTAAAAAAGATAACTTTTTAACATAAAATGGAATAGTTAAATTTTCAATTAAATAAAATAAATTGACAATTTAACTATTATCTAGAAAATTCGTTGTTTTTTTATTGAAAATTTAACTATTCCATGTTTTGATAGAAATTTATCTTTTTCCATTGAAAAGAGTTGAAAATTCCTTAAGAAATTAAAATAATTTATTAAAAATTCTTGTGTTTTGTTAAAAATTGATTTATTTTTTTGGTAGAAAATTAATCCTCTTCATTGAAAATTTGTTTTTTTTCGTTGAAAGTTAGCTTGTTTCTTTCAATGATTTTTATTAACTGAAAATTTAACTATTTCATTTTTTTTAATTTATCTTTTTTAATTGAAAATTCAACAAGTGAGTTGAAAATTCCTTGAGAAATTGAAATATTTTGTTGAAAATTCATGTATTTTGTTGAAATTTTTTTTTTTTGTGGAAACTTAATCCTCTCCGTTAAAAATTTATTATTTTTTTGGTTGAAAATGAGCTTGTTTTTCTAAATAAATTTTCTTTAACTAAAAATTTAACTATTCCATTTTTTTTTGAAAATTTATCTTTTCTAATTGTAAATTCAACTATTGGGTTGAAAATTTCTTGATAAATTGAAATATTTTGTTGAAAATTCGTGTATTTTGTTCAATTTTTTTTTTGTGAAAATTATTCCTCTTCGTTGAAAATTTATTTTTTTGGATGAAAATTAGTTTTTTTTAATTAATTTTTTTTAACTTAGAATTTAACTATTCCATTTTTTGGACAAAAATGATCTTTTTTATACAAATTTCGTAATTTTTGGTTAAAAATAAAACTGCATAATTAAATCTAAACGTGTTTCGGTTGAAAATTATTTCTTTTTAAATTCACATTTTGTGGTTGAAACTTCATCTGTTCTGAAGATAATTCGTACTTTCTTCTCGAAAATTAAACAATTTGGTAGAATATTAAACTATTTGATCGAATTTGAACTCCTCTGTTAAAAATAATTTTTTTAGTTGAAGATTCATCACTTTAGTTAAAAATTAATTTCTTTGGTTGAAAATTTAACTATCTTGTTGAAAATTCGTTTTTCTTTTTTGCTTGAAAATTAATTTTGTTTTACGGAAAATTTTATTGTTCCATTTTTTGTTTAAAAGTTATCTTTTTTAGTCAAAAATTAAACAATTTGTACTAAAATTTACTTTTCTGTTCAAGATTCATACTTTTGGTTAAAGATTTAACTATATTGTTAAAAATTCGTGTTTTTTAGTCGAACTCAACTGGTATAAAATTATTTTTTTTCTTCTGAAAAGTAATTTTTTGAACTGGAAATTTAACTAACCTTATTTAACTCTTTGATTGAAAATGCAACTATTTTCTTAAACTCATATTTTTTTTCGAAAATTGAACTGTTTT
>JAWWEA010391050.1:0-18728 GCA_035222095.1 Andricus quercuspetiolicola | reverse complement strand
ATGATTTGTCACGTCTATATCTCCAATTAGAATAGAGGATTTTGCGTATGCCCATATTTGGTGAATTGCGCAGTGGCCCTAATACACTGTATCCCTTCTTGAGAACTAAAGATGGAAATAGTTATAAGTGTAGTGGTATATGCATGAGATGCCCATATTTAGTGAAATGGCGCAGTTGTTAAGACGCACGTGTCCCTTCTTAGATATCAAGAGGAAGGGAGTTTTGGATGTAGTGATACCACATATGGAGATTATGAATATTTTCATGATTCTGATATAAAGGCGTAATAATTCATAGGTGTAGATTCGAGGAATCTAACTTCCTGTTTGTTTCTGTAGGGCTATATCTAATGTGACGGGGTAATTCGTACCTCGCACAAATAGAGTCAAAAACTATAAAATTTAACTTAAAAATTATACGTGGGATATGAGTCTAGAATCACGAATCAAAATTATGGGCAGTCTGTGAACTGTGATAATACTAGCCGAGAATATGAGAGTTCTCCGGCTAGTATCTAAGAAAATTTTTAGTAATTATTGTCACTTATTCCACGATTCTTACCTGTTATAAGTTGCCTGCTTTCTATTTGATCAAACTCATCACCTGTCACAAGTGATAAATAGGTCAATTTGGTCACATGGCCGTAATTCAGTCTTGCTAGACCACGGGATTCCAAATTTATAATTTTCTTTAATTTTACTAAATTTCTTCTGTATTAATTTTCATGTAAATTCGACTGAGTCATGAGGGTGAATCAGTCATCCCACACACAACAACAACAAGCTGTCAAAATCGCACGAGGTCGGATGCGGTAGATGTCTGCTTTTGTCAAGGACTAAGAAGGGGAGGTTTCCTAGCACATGCGCAGTGGATGTGATTCCCGCAGCGTTCAATAGAGCTAGGAAAAGTGGAATCAAGCTGCAGCGGGGAGTCTGCGCACTGAGGTAACAGTCCATACGCCGCTGGTAACATCGACTAGCGGCAGACGACGAAAGCCTGTGCGCCGCCACACTGCGGAAAGCCGAACCTGACGGTTGTCTCTTTCTCTCGGTCGTTCCTCTCACTCGTTAGTTCCGCTCTGAGCACGCGAGCGGCGCTCCTACTCTCTCGTGAGGCGACGTGCGGTGACGCCGCTCTGACTTGTTCATTCGTGATTCTACACTCTCTGAGGGCACTGCTCGAGTGCCAAATAAAGGCGATTATACACTCCAAAACTTAACCCTAGAGGAAAAAGACGGAATAGGAATGAGATGACACACTCGAGGAGGCAGGCCACTGCCAGGTAGATTCTCTATCTAACTCTGTCCGGTTTGTTGTGAATTGAAGATTTGTTGCGTTCAACGTCGTGTGTCGAAATGGTAGACACACGTCGTTGAAGTGTGTTAATTGCTGACCTTGATCAAGGTCACACTTCAAGCTCGAAATTTTCTCACTCATTGAATTTTATCAAAATGGTGTCACAACTCTATGACAAAATGATTGATTGATTTTCTAACCTGACCCATCTATGTTACGTTTAACCTGCGTCACTCTATTGGAGGTAGGGGGCAACTTATTATCGTGTTTAAATTTCATTAGTGTTCTTTTGGTAGTTTTTCATAGGCGCCATACCTGGCGCCCTTCAGGCGAGTTGTTAGACTCATTTGCGAGTCCAACTCTAAAGTCTTAAATCAAGCAAAGTCAAAAATAAAATAACTAGCAAAAAGGCGGTTATAAATGTCGCCCAACGTGAGGCCTAGGTAAAGCAGAAGGAAGGTTAAGAAATCGAATGCATTGGAATTTTGCAAATTCAAACTCTAAAAATAAAATCAAATGGAATTTTTAAAAATTTAGACAAAATGAAAATCAGATTCGTCAGTGGGAACAAGTAGAGCGAACAATGGGTTGTTTGAGGTTTGAGGTGACTCGAGGACAATAGATAGTGAGTCATCACCCAAGTATCTGAGTCGATAACAACTCGTATGTTTTGAAACCGAATTGCCAGAATTGAATGAGAAAATTAAAACAAAATACTTGAAATTAGAAGTGACTGGAAATGACTTCGAATAATTTTGAAACAGCTTCGAATAAATATTAAATAACAAATTGTATTTTGTTTTTAACATAAAGTAAATTATCATGAAGAATACAATCTTTTTTTTTAAACCAAGGGAAAATAAAGTAAAATTAAAATTGAGTCGAAAAACAAAATAAATTTCGATGAATGAATCAAACAGTTGTTTTGGAAATCAGTTTTATGGGAAAAGAATCAAAACAAATAAATGTGAAAAATAACTATATTAAAATAGAGTTTAAAGAAAATAAACTTTATTTTAATTTAATTCAAAATTAAGAACATTGTTGTTGGGAAGAATATACCAAGAGAAAAAGTTATTTATTAACTTTATGAAATGATTTAATAATACTCACAGTTGGGAAATACTTGAAGAAATGCCTGAAAGTAACAATGAAAGTAAATTTATGAGTAATGATGTCATTTCTAGTCCAACTTTTTGGAACTTCTGTTCATGCTGTTATTGATACGGGTGGTCATCGAAATTTAATTGGTCGGCAGGTATTGCAAAATGCCAATTATCCAGTGCAAATTGAATAAGCGGACATAACCGACATTAAGGATCTCGCGTTAAATCAAGTGCCAGTTGGGGGGGTTTGCAGCTTGTCCGTCACAGTGGCCAATAAAATGGCATAATTGGAATTCATGGTTCTGGAGAATTTTAGTAACAGCTGTGTGTTGGGGACAGAGTTCCTTCATGCGTTTAACGTGTCCATAAATTTGAATTAGGACTCTTTGGTAAAAAATAAAATTGTTTGTTTATCCTTTTTGGGGTTTCAAGGATAAACAAACAACCAAATCAAACTAGGGTCAGCTTAAAATTGTTTATTTATCCTTTTTGAAGTATCAGGGATAGAGAGACAAAATTGACATTGAATTGAGTAAAGCTTGACATATCCTCAACTAACGCTTGCCCAATTGAATAATAATGATTATGGGTCAGTTTAAAATTCTTTATTTGTCCTTTTTGAAGTATCAAGGAAAGAGAGACAAAACTGACATTAAATTGAGTTAACATTGACATAACCTCAAGGTAACGAAAAATACTATTCAATAATCAATTGCGGCGATTGTGGGGATAGTGACCAACAATAATCTTTATTCACCTTAGGATTCAACCAAGTAATTACCTGGATTTGAGTATCTTGCCAGGTTAATTGAGAATAAACTGAATTCGATTTACTAATTGTGCATGATAAATTTAAGAGTAATTGATTAGGTTTACCTTGATTTGATTGATTGTACATTGAATTTCGATGTTTTGAATTTTATTGTTTTTCTTAATTGGAATTATTTTTTGTTTAAAAATTTCGGACGAACGGGACATTGAAGTCCCACCCTACGTGTTGTCGATGCCTGAGGATGACCTCAGACGATACTTGAGCCAAAGGGGGCTTGATCTATCGGGGTATTTAGAGGTTTTACTGGCCCGAGCAATACGGTCTTTGAGAAGGACAGTTTCGGTACCGGAAGTTCCCCAGCCACCGGATTACGAACCGGAAATGGACGTAGGTGACGCGCATCGCTCAGTCAAGTTACAGGGGGTTATCAACGAAATAGTAGGTCGAGTGCTCCTTCGCACGGGGACCCCTTACCCACCGTCCAGCTATATTGAAAATGTTATTCGCGCTACGGGATGTGCCCCTTGTCAGTACGAGACAATTACCGCGCAATCCCCGTCAAGAAAAATGGTGCCCTTGAGACCCGACTTCACACATCAGCCAGTGGGCTATCTAAATGGGGCCGTGCCACGGGTATCGACCCAGCCTGGCGCGCTTGCGGAAGGGGTGAATCCCACGCGAGTCGATACAAATATAGGATGGGGAAGCAGTTTGTTCGCTCCATTGCCAGTATTGGAACAAATACCAGTTCGGGTAGTTCAGAACATCGTTCAGCCAAGTTCGGGTCAAAATGAAATTTCTCCTTTCTACAGTACAGCCCTTAGTGTCGCATAGGCATCAACTGGGCTGGGGGTAAATCTTGTGGCTTCTTCGCCTTTTGCAGCTGGACCACAGAGGTTTGGCCCTTTCTTTCAGCAGGCTGACATTGAGATACCTTCCTCTGCGATGCCGCCGTACTCGACAATATTTGCAACCCCAAATCAGTCTCGAGGGGGTAGGCCCCCTCCCATTCAATATTCCTATACTAGGCCCCACAGTAGAACGGTTGACAAAAACAGTAAATCCTCTCGCGTAGCTCGTAAAGATACCAATAGCACCACATCGAGCTCCTCTCTTGAATCTTTAGTTGGTGCGCTGGTCAGGTTGGTGGATAAACTAAGTGCCAGGGCCTCTTCATATGGTAAGCCTAAATCGGGAAATAGTAATTTAACGAGAAATGATAGTAAGAAACGCAATCCAAACTACAGTAAAGGCGATAATGAAAATGAGAAGGACTTGACGCAGGCCTCAATGAGGTCTGATTCCACTAAAGGTAGTCCAACCCCTAGGAAGAGAGTCCAACCAAGGACTGAACCGCCTTGTTTCAATTGTGGTGGCTCCGACTACGGTTGGAGAAAATGCGAGACCAGATAAACCAAGTTTTGCTATGATTGCGGCAAACACGTTCACGTTGAGCGAACTTGTGATTCAGTTCATAGTCAGGGAAAACACTAAATGAGGGCCGTCCAAAGGTCGACGCCACTCCTTTTATACCAAAGCAGACCCTCATTTCTGCTATTAGTGACGTACCTAACTCAACCTTCTCAATTTCGACTAATCAATCTGAATTAACTCAGAAATTATTTTCTGAATATAAGCCTAAATTGTCGCAGAAGGTATCTTCTGAATCTCAGATTGAAGTGAACTTCAATCAATTAGAAACAACTCTTGAAGCGGGAAGTGAGACTTTCCCGCCCTCTGTTGCTCAATCAAATTTGTGAATTCAAGTTCCCACGCATTTTTCTAAATCGCTCTCTCGGTCTGAATCCTGCCCATCTTTGAGTGCTGGACTTACTAAACTCTTAAGTGTTCAGGAGACGAGGGGGCTATTCAGTGCAAATTCCTCTAGAACCACACCTGATCGTCTATCAGGGATTGGTACCAACTCGAGACCCTACGTCAGTATAACGATAGGGGGTACTAAAATCCATTCGTTGGTAGACACGGGTTCATCTGGAACTTATCTAGGGTCAGTAGGATTGCAGATACTCAGTTCGGAGGGTTATAGTATCGATTACTCTATGGCAGGCGCTGTCATGAAGGCTAATGGCTCTATTGAGTCTGACCTTGTCGAGGCGTGTCTGCCGGCAACCTTTTCGGGCACCACCCATTCAATACATTTTAAAATCATACCTAGGGTAACTGGTACTTGCGTACTAGCCACGGATTTTGCCGAAAAGTTTGGTTTCGTTCTCGACTTCAACCTACCATTCTGCGTCCAAACGGACGCCAGTGACTTTTGTTTGGGGGTGGTCATCACCCAAATTCAAGACAAGCAAGAGCGTGTGATCGCTTATGCTAGTCGAGTTATGTCGAAAGTGGAGCGGAACTACTCGATCCCCGAGAAAGAGTGCCTGGCCGTAATATGGGCCATTAGGAAATTTCGGTACTATCATGAAGGGTACCATTTTTTAGTGGTGACTGATCACAGTAGTCTCCGATAGCTGTACAATCTCAAAAAACCAACAGGCAGATTAGCGCGCTGGGCGTTGGATCTCCTAGAATATAGTTTCGACATTTTTCATCGGAAGGGATCGCTGCACCAAATGCCGGATGCACTATCCCGTATGTTTGTGGATGGAGAAATCGACTATATTGCGGTCATGATGCCTGTTGAGGATGAGTGGTACGCCCGAAGGCGTGAGGCTGTGTTGAAGTCACCCGGAAAATACCATGGGTGGAAGGTGGTAAACGGAGAGCTCCATAAGTCCAGGAACAATTCGCTATTGGAAGACATCATCGACGACGATAATGCATGGAAACTGGTGGATACGAAGAAACACCAGTCAGATCTGGTGCACGAAGTGCATTGCACCCCGGAAGCGGGTCATCTAGGTCGGGATGAGAGCTACCATCGAGCCGCAATCTGTTATTGTTGGCCGGGCATGTTCAAGGATATCACGTCGTTCGTGAGAAGTTGTGAAACATGCTAGCTCAATAAACCTGAACAGGCCCAATCGCGAGGGCTTATAACACAATGAATAGTCCAGGAGCCTTGGATAGTAGTGGCAATCGATGTCATGGGTCCTTTTCCTCAAAGTAAGATGGGATATGAAAACCTGCTGGTATTCAAGGACTTATTCTCAAAATGGATCGAGTTGGCACCGCTAAAGAAGGCCAAAGCAGAAAGCATTAAGACAGCTTTCTTAGAATTAATAGTGACTGGGTGGGGAACGCCTAAGGTGCTCCACTCGGACAGTGGCACCGAATTTAATAATAATGCGGTGAATGACGTCGCTGTGGAGTTCGGTATCCACCGCTCGTTCACACCCCTCTATCATCCTCAGGCTAACCCGGTGGAAAAAACGAATAGAGTTTTCAAGACCATGATCCGATCATTTATTGATCGGGATCATAGAAACTGGGATGTCCACCTTAATGAGTTTCGTTTTGCCTACAATACGGCACTTCACAGAACCAACCGAGTGACTTCAGCATTTCTGAATTTGGGGCGGGAGCCCGTGCGCGAAAAACTATTCGCAGTTTAAGGAAGGGGGAGGCCGAGTTATCTTCGCCGGACCTTCAAGTCTGGACAACTCAGATGTCGCTACTTGAGAGAATTTATGAGTAAGTTCCAAGACCAGGCATTCTTGAATCAAGCGAGGTATCATAATAAAAACCATCGTGACCACCAATTTAAGAATGGCGGTGTTATCATGCCTCCCACCTCCAGAAAGCCGAACTGGACCGGATATTGCCCGAGATCAGCGATACAGAGGTTAAATAGGAAAACTATGAGGGCGGAGAGGAGGCTTGGGGAGACTCGGAATTTAGTTTTGACTCGGGACTGGGGAAAATTGCTAATCACCCGGACTCGGAGGAGGATAACCACGCGAGACTCCGTACTCGATCTTATTCTGAGTAATGGTTCGGTCCGAGTCAATCTAAGATTAAGTAGGGGAAGGATTGGCTAAATCAGTTTTCTCACTTGATGCTGTGCTTGCATTTTGTTACAGCTGTGGTGCACGATGAGTTGGCCCGGAGGCTGAGGGGCTCAGGAGCCGCGGGAGACGCCACTGTCTCAGTTGAGCAGCTCAGGGTGCACCGAGAGTTGGCGCGAAGGCTCAAAGAATTGTTAACGGTGGGAAACGCCGTTGTCTTAAGTAGCCTGGACTAAGAGGAGGCCCAGGAAGGAGCAGTGGGGGGTGCCTTAGGACCCAAACCCGGGTCCAGACTCAGATCGGCTTGGTCACTCATAGATCTGGAGTGGGACTTCCAACTTCCGGAGAAGGCCGTAGATTACGTCGCCTTAGTCCAGGAGGAGATCAACGCGGACCGAGTGTGAGAGCAAGGGCTCGGGGAGGGCGACGCTGCAAGGACTGTTTCGCAGCCTGCTCCACAAGGGGAAGTGGACTTGCCGATCGAAGAGCGGGTCAGGCAAAGACTCAGATCCGACCCCCAAATCCGCAAGCGACGTCGCCGACCGACTATGTGAGGGTCGACCAGGAAGGAAAAGATTAAGTGCATGAAGTGTGGGAGCCACACTCACAAAAGGAATGCTGGCCCCAGGTGGAACGAGCATCAGAGGAGGTAGGCTTATGATCGTGTAAGTCCTGTGGGGGGACATAAACCCACAAATAAATAACTGATCGTGAAAGATCACCCGTATTTCTTTTTCTTTTGCACGATTAGACTCAAGTTATCCTGTAGTACTTCTCTTGAATTACAATGAAGTAAGCTGTAGGGTAAGAGTAGGAGAGCAAGGCATTTCGGGGTTCTTCTTAGGGGACCCAGTACTCAGAATTATTACGGTAAAGAAGTTCAGGTAGTCCTTAAATCTTTAACCGTGTATCGGTATAGTAAGCCTAAGACTTAATCAGTAAATAAGTAAGATAGAAAGTGGAAAATATCCCAATAGTCCGAATACCTCGACCTAAACACGAGTGACACCTCGGAAATACTGTTGTTGTATTGCTGTCTGAATAGATTAATGAAATTTTTTTTATGTTTTGTGTTCTTGATAGATCAGAGTATGATGGTTATGGAACCCGAGGTCTGGCAATTAACCGACTTCAACCATTTCTTCGTTTTGGAAAACTGGAAAGGACAGAAGGATGAGGGAGCCTACCTGGGTGTTCGCCCCGGTGGGCCGAATCTTGTGAAGGGGGAGTTGTGACGGGGTGATTCGTACCCCGCACAAATACAGTCAAAAATTATAAAACATAACTTAAAAATTATAAGTGGGGTATGAGTCTGGAATCACGAATCCGGCTAGTATCTAAGGAAAACTGTAGTAATTATTATCACCTATTTCAAGATTTTCACCTGTTACAATTTGCCTACTTTCTAATTGAGCAAACTCATCACCTGTCACAGGTGGAAAGTGGGTCAAATTGGTCACATGATCGTATTGAAGTCCTGCCAGACCACGGGATTCCAAATTTATAATTTTCTTTAATTTTTTCTAAAAATTTTCTGTATTAAATTTCATGTAAATTCGACCGAGTGGTGAGGGTGGATCAGCCACCTGACACACAATAACATCGAACTGTCAAAATCGCACGAGGTCGGATGCGGTGGATGTCTGGTTTTATCAAGGAGCAAGGAGAGGAGGTTTCCTAGTACATGCGCGGTGGATGTGAATACCGCAGCGTTCAAGAGTGCTAGCAAAAGAAGAATCAAGCTGCAGCGGGGAGTCCCCGCACTGAGGTAGCAGTCCACAGTCGTTCCTCTCACTCGTTGGTTCCGCTCCGAGCACATGAGTGTCGCTCCGACTCTCTCGTGAGGCGAAAAGCGGTGACGCCGCTCTGACTTGTTCATTCGTGATTCTACACTCTCTGAGGGAACTGCTCGTGTGCCAAATAAAGACACCACTTTTCTACATATAATTAATAAACTGCTTATTATTAAAAGCATACTTGTGTTTACGTCATGTAGGGAACAAAATTACCTGGTCGAAATTGTTAATTGAAAAGGCTTTCTCGTTTTTGAACTACATATAGGACTTCCAAACAGGGATGAGAATAACTTCCGAATATTAAGATAACCAAACAATATTCTACGCACAAATTGGAATACAAGTGTACACAGAATATTGAAGTTTATTAAATTTAGAAAATTACAAAATTTAAAGAGAGATAATGATTTGAAATTTATAAAGGACTATGGTACTTATTTTTTTTTGATTTTACTTTGCTGAATTCGCTTTTAAATTTCGTGTGCACTGAAAAATATCAGGAAGGAGAAACTCTTCAACCAGATCTCCACCTTGAAATCAAGGAAGGCCTTAATGACGAGTTTTTTTTAAAAGAATGAAATATGATGAGTTCCCAACTCATTGATTCAAACTTAAATAATATATTTCAAATGTTTACTTTGGAAACTATGCAAGTAACTGTTTTGAGGATTCACTGGTTTACTTGAAAAGGTTCCTTGAAAAACTGGTTTTTCCAAGTCGGTTAGATTTTCCTTTCGTTGGCTGAGAAAGATACTGGTGCTGCTCCAGGTCCAGGTTTTCATTGATTTACAGGTGATCGTTGACTATGAGGATTATCAAAGGGATCTTTATGGGTTTAGTTTCACTTTATTTTAGAGAGCATTAAAATGCTAAGAGACTTCAGTTTGAATGAATTTCCGAAGCAAAACACTAACTGATTCTACCCTTATCTTTAAAATTGCATAAAGATCACTTGGAAATAGTTTCAAAATAGCCGGAGGTCATCCAGTAATTCAATAAATGATTTGGGAATTCTTCCAATGTACTCTAGGCTAGAGCTTCTGCCCGATTTGAAGCTTGAAAACAGACGGATGTTCCAATCATGATCTTAGGTTTATATATGTGGAATTCCGTTCTGATCAGAACCAAAAACTTGATAACCAAAAACTTAAAGGTCACGGAACGTAACAATCGAAATTAATTTTCATCCAGGTGTCTAGATCTGAAGATGTCGTATGTGGGGATGAGTTTCATGAGCTGCATCCAGAGATTTGTAGGGGAAAAGTCATTGTATTTTAGCGGTGTCTAAAAAAGTTAGGGTCTCAAAACTGCGTGGTTAGAACTGCGGAGTTCAGACTAATGATTTTGTCATGATGTATCACAATAAATATGCCCGAAACTACGTGTTTCTATAAGTACATAATCCTTTTCTTTCGTAATTATTAATATAAAGTATAAGTATAAACATAGCAATGATTATTAATATAATTATAAATTATATAGTTATAATGCGTCACGGTACGTGACACTTATGGGAGAATTGCCTAATTTGCAGATGTAATACAGAAAAAAAAGAAAAACATCTTCAACAATTCAAGGTAAATACAAAAGTCTTATGGAAGAATTGAAAAAAATAAAAGTCTGTAAAAGATCTACTGGATTCAGTGAAGTTCAAGGGAATTGCAAAGAATTTAACATGAATTTGTGAGGAATGCGAAAAAATTTGATAATATTCAGAAATTATTGGGTTCCGTATTTTCATTCATCAAAGAAAGCGACTGAAGTAAAATTTTTATTCCAAAAAGTTAATAAAGTGACTCTAACATAAATGAGCGACTAAGAAGTGATTTGAGAAAAAAATATATAAAAATGACGCTTGAAGTAAGCGCCGTATATATTTTTTAGATACACAAGCCACACAGTTCGGAAAAGTGTCACGTGACGATGACTAGTTTATTTTGGAAAGTAGCTTACCCATCACTATGGCGCACATGGTCTAAAGAATCATGTAAGATGCAGCGAGCAGAGCCCAATGGAATTTCCTCGATTTCATGTGGGTTTCATGGGGTGATTGTGCCGCTTCTCATGTCTATTTTTGACCGTCCTTTACAACTAATGTAGGATTATATTCATGTAATCCAGCAAAAGTGTTATTACTCGAAAGCATTGCGAATAATAGGAAGCCTGGTAGGTGTTGCTGTATAGCTGGCAGGAGGAGACCGTGACCTTAAACGTCTGTCAGGTGGAAGAGAACTAGCAAGAGAATTTCGTCTGTCGGAAGAAGAAGATGAGCGTCAGAAATAGGTGCCCTACTACACAAATATTTGAACTGTGAATTTAACTCTGCAAGAGGAAACGAACGATTACATTTTTTTGCAGAAAGAATGTCTTTGCCTTGCAAATATGAATCAACAAGAGTGCTCAGCTAATACATTCTGTTCGTAGCATGAAGTTGACTCGTAATGACGCTTTTTTTATTTTTATTATTTTTTTGAGATTGGTAATTTATCAGAAAGTAACAGCTGCTGTCATCTTGACATGTCAATAATAACTTAAAACTCAAAAATAATGGCTGACCTAATAAGTTTTAATTTAGTAGTGAAAATAACTCTAATATAAATTGAAATAATTACATAACCTTAGGTAGACATCTTGCATTTTAGTCTTCGTTTAACTTCTTCGATTGAATTCAAATTTGTTTCACTTATGAATGTATCATTAGGTTTTAATGGTATTGGGAGAGAGGCTGCGGAAGGATACCGAGGGGCAAGGAATTTTGCCGGAGACGCAGGTACGCTTCAGGGTAGGTAGAAGCACTATCGACAATATCTACATTCACAAAGACGCGTTTTCGTCGGTGAACAGGGGGAAGTTATGGGAGGCGTTGGATAAAAGGGGAGTGGAGAGAGGTCTGATCGAAAGATTGAGGGAGGTACATAAAGAGGAGAAAGTTAGTCTGAGAGGAGCGGAGGATGATTCGGAGGGTTTTTGGATGGATAGGGGGTTGAGGCAGTGGTGTCCGCTTAGCACAACGCTTTTTGCGATTTCAATCGCGGATATGGAAAGTAAGATAGTGTCCGGAGTGATAGATGGAGTTAGGGTAGGAGGGGTTAGGATATGGTCACTTCCGTATGCAGACGGAATAGTGATAAAAGAGAGAATGAGAAGGGCAAATGTGGGTATTGAAGGAAAGTGAGGATGCCAACAGGATGCAGGAGAGGTATGTGAAGTGGACCCTGGGATTGGCAAGGAAGACGCTCAATTATATTCCCAGGAAAGAGACGGGGAGAACGAGTTTGGGGGTTGTAACGGGAACCCGTGCATGTTAATATGAGGAGAAACTTGTGGAACAGGGAGGTAGTAGGCTAGTTAGAAAGTGCTGGTAGGAGAAGGAAACAGAGTTGCAGAGTGCATGAAGGATTTTAATAGGTTCTGGCTCTCTAGCGAGAAGACGATGTGTGAATTGAGCGGGAGGGGGGATGCAAGAGTGGAGCACTGGTTGGAGGAGTGTAAGGAGGTGAAAAGAAGTGGGATAAGCATGAAGGTATTGGTGCACGAAAGGCGTGACAAGAGGGCAGTAGCATGACTGAAGAAGGTGTTGGGTAACATGGAGGAGAAGAGATGGAAGGAGGCAAGGCGAGGCGAGGAAGGCAAGGCGATAAGAGCGAGAGGACTCTAATTGCGCGAGAGTATTAAATAATTAGAAATGTTTCCATAACCGCATACTGCTTTGCCTCATCTACATTAATAGAAATTATTCCTGGATTGACTTTTCGTAAATTAAATTCTACATTTACAACAATTTAAAGTAATGAAAAGCCAATTAAGTTTTCGACAATTATCATTGCGACATTTTCGGCGTCTATCGTTACACGAATTATTCATACAGGGTAAACTAATTTAAACTGAAAGTCTACTTTTGTAAAAATTGTCTCATTTTCAGGCGTGATCGAAGAAGCGATAAATTAATCGTACGTTGACGCCATATAATAATATTGTTTAATATAGCTAACAAATTTCACGGAATTTTTCTTGCAGTGGAACAAATTAATTATTATAAACTCATAATAATATTTCTCAACAACAGCAAGGTGAATTCTCAACAAAAAATGTAAGAGTTGATATTTAAAACTGAAAAGACTGACATTTTAAATGGAAGAGAGTTCAATCAATCCAATAGAAAAAAATTGTGAACAAAGTACTAGAACCCTCAACCAGGAGAGATTAATTTTCAAACAGTTATATCTTTAGCAAAAAATAACTAAATATTTTCCAAGAGAACTGAATTTTTAACAAAAATTTTGAGAGTTGATATTTAAATCCAAAAAGGTTTAAATTTTAAACAAAAAATACTTAAATTCATAACAGAATAATTTAACAGAATATTTGAATTCTCAACCAAAATCATGAATCGTTTGTCAAAAAAGTGAATTTTCAACCAAATAGTTGAATCCTCGTAAAAAAATTACAATTTGAACGAAAAACTTGCAATATTAATAAAAAGAGATGAGATTTGTAACAAACGAGATGAATTCTTGTACAAAAAAGATTTTTCAGTCAAGCAAGAAAGAAAATTTTTGGAAAATTATAATTTCAAGAAAAAAATATGCTTAAATATACAATAAAGATTTCCAATAACTACTCGTTCTCAAGTTTGGTTGTTTGTATAAAAGAAAAATTAAGTATGAAATATATTCAGAACTTTTTGAAGCTTGGAGAAAATTTGCCAACAGTTTATGAATTGATTATGGATATAATGCCTTCACGATGATTCATTATAAAACAAGGAGGTGATTTGGTTTTCAATCGTATCTACAATCATTCCATTCGAAAGAATTTATTTCCTATTATTCACCAATTATTGTAAAAAATGACGCTATTTTCCCAGTTTTAAGAGGATTTTGTGCAACGTTACGTTTTGGGCTTGTGCCCCTACTTACAATTTTCTGACGATTTTTCAAATATACTAAAACCAGTTTCTATAAGTACAAGTCCGTTTGTAAAAAATAGTTGAAAATTTGAAGATATTCTAAAAAACATCATTGTATCTAAAACCCACTTAACGGTTTTCTTGAATTTTGTGTTGATGGTTGATAGCATCCCACTGGATCTTGCTTTATATTGCTTGGAAGAAAAACTCATTTTAAATCATAACCTAACAAAAGACCGGAAAAAATACTGATCAAAGACGTATCATTGAGTGTATAATCATGAACAAATTTCATAATATTTCTGTTAATTTACAGACTGAAATTTTAAAGATTCATAAGTACGAAAGTATCACAAAATATTATCATCTTTGTTGGGTACAATATTTTTCTTACACTTTCCAATTTAATTCAGTTTTGCGCGTCCTTATCAGTAGTTTCCTGAAAACTTGCCCATACCCTTGACGTTTACCGAATATGGTGTTGACGTTACTTTCATGTAACCGTCAGTTATCATTTTCTGTTTGTCCATCCTAACCATTGTGAAGTCCTTTATATTTAAAACAATTCCAAGTACTGAAAAGCCAATTAGGTTTTCGACAATAATAATTTCGTCATTTTCCAGATGTTTCCTTGCACTACTTGTTCATACAGGCTTAACTGATTTTAATTCAAAGTCTACTCATTTGCAGATCTGATACAAGAAATAATATATTGACTGCACATTGAAAGCGTATAATGAAAATTTATAATATAGCTAACTGGCTTCGTGAAATATTCTGTGGTCAAATTTTTCCTCATCTATATCAGAAGTAAGGATTGGGAACCATGATATATTAAGATTTATTATTATTTGCAAATACTAGTTACTTATAACATTTTAAGACGACATCAGAACATAAACAATATTATATGTTAGTTTCACATTTTCTTAGTGTTCTGGAGGACTTTGGTTTATAAGCTTTACTACATAATGAACCCTGATCAGGCGATTTGAACCTACTGGAGTTTCTTTAATTTCATCTCGGGTCAATGAGGTAATCGTACCGCTTTCCATGTTTATATTGGCCCGGCTTTCATTTTTAGTGTGAGGAGTATGTGTATATATTCCAGCAAAAACATCACAACTCTCAAATATTGCAAAGACATCACTATCGAATGTTGATAATACAATTTTTTCTTTAATTGGAATGGGCGCATAGCGACGCGGTCCTGCAATTCTCCTTATAGGTTTATCCGTAGGAAAAGTGTATCTTTGAAGTTCAAACAGCCGGTGCGGATTTCCTTTGCAACAAAGTCGAATAAATTGAAGTTGGTCGAGTCCATATCCAAGTACGTGAGAAAATTGAATCACAGGACGAGACCTGGCCATGGCAGGAAGACGAAGCTCAGAAGAACAAGGTGATCTGGTCAGCGAGTAAGGTCATACGAAATCAAATTTAATTGAAGAATAGTTCAACTGATCAAAAGTAATTCCATTGAATTCAGGTAAAAGGGAATGAATAGAAATAGCGAAGAAAAATCATCTGATAAAATTCATAAGAATTCGAGGTGAAATTAGAAGTCTTCTGGGCGTGTTAAATAAAATACTTGATAATACAAAATAGATTTATTGAACTCAAACGGTTTTAAGGGAATTGTAGATAAATAAGGGTGAATTGAAATTAAATTTTAATTTCATTGAATTGAATTTGTTCTTGGGGTGGCATGGGCAGAAAGGTATTATGTCTTTCGAATGTTTTAGTTCATTTCTCCGTAGGATGATTATATATTTACGAAGTACGAATTGCCGCTGCGGATATTTCATGTGATTAAGCCGTATAAATTGAAGTTGGTCAAGTCCATATCCACTTCCATGAGAAGAAGGAAGCCGGGTAGGTGGATCTATAGGGCTGGCTGGAGGAGACAGGGACCTTGCACGTTGAGGAGCTTCGACAGCAGAAGCAGACTTGAGCGGAGAATTTGGTCTGACAGGAGGAAGAAGACTGGCAGGAGGATCTTGTATCTCGAAAAATGAAAAAGATGGGCCGCCACGAGTAACTCCAGGAATAGGGGCGCCATTAGGCAAACATTCAAACTGTGAGCTTAACTCTGCAACTAGAGTGAGACGATTAATATTTTTTTAAGAATTAATTTGTTTGCGTCACAAATAATAATCTACAAATGCATTCAAATGACATAAATGGTACATTTGGACGATCCCTTGCGACTGACGGAGAAAAATAGTAATGATACATTGTGGATTTAAATGAATTATTTATATTGACATAAAAGTAATTTTACTTATAAAATTATGAAAATTTAATATATTTAGTCAGACTCGACTTTTTTGTTCGATAATAATTGAAAATAAATAATATGCTTAAAATTTTAGCATATAAGATTTAATACAAATCTTGTGGCGATAAGATTCTATAAATTTGTAATTAAAAACTATTGATGAAAAATTATAAGGTTTCTGCGCAATTAGAATTTGATAGAAATTTTCGGCATTCGAAACAAAGGATTCGGAACAACTCTTGTCCTGTTGAGGTTTGATTGAGTTTTGATTAGAAACCGTTGACAGAGCAATATACGATTACACAAAGAATGAAACTTGATAGAAATATTTGTCATCGGGACGCATAGTGTTTCATAATTTTTTGTCTGGATAGGTGATAAGATGAAGAACACAGTATAAAGGATCCTCATTTTTTGCAATCAGAGGTAAAACCGATTCACACGTTATTGAAGAATTTCGGGACCAGTGTATCTAATAATGCGTTAAAATTTGAATGAATATAGAAGATACATTTATTTTTGAGAACAATATTGCAATGCTAGAAAGTATAATCAAATACATTTTTTCCCATGACACGGTGGTTTAGGAATGTATTTTCGCAGGCCACCTTTCATTTGCTTTTTCAGTTTCCCCTCTTTATCTCTGGGCAGAGGGGAAATCTTTCCGCTTTGCATGCTTATTTCACTCGTCCTCTAGCGCCAGTGTGAGGAATGTATGTATATATTCCAGAAAAATAGTTAACACTCTCTAATATTACAAAGACGTTAGCACCAAATGTTGATAATAAATTGTGACATGAAGGTGCGGCTCGTCAGGAGGAAAAGACATGTCAGGACAATGTTATTTGCCAGAAGTAGAAGGGTATTGATAATATCTACCGCTATCCGTCAAAAGGCACCTACTAGATAAAAGTGGAATTTTACAGGGCGAGCGATTGAAGAAATCTTGAGCTCGAGGCACGCGTTCAAAGACTCCTTTTCAATCATTTATATATTGTGAAATAATACAGATACAAAGTTTCTTATTGCATTCCTAGAAAGATCAGTTGAACAACTTAAAGAATACATCATAATCCGAAAATCGATTTTTTGCCTCGTAGGTCCCTTTTTCGGATCGCGTCACATATAATATATTCCTGCGTTAAAAAGGTGTCATATTGATTCGGTCATTCGAATAAGAACACTAGCTCATCTGCAGGGAAAGCGTGTTTTTGAAGTTCGAATATTCTGTTCAAATTTCTGATTGAAGTGCGCAGAATAAACTGAAGTTGATCAAGTCCATATACAGATCCATCAGAAGAAGGAATCATGGTAGGTAGAGCCATGCACATGGAGACAGGAGACCTGAACCTGACACGAAAACGTGATTCAGAAGGAGGAAGAGACCTACATATAGTTATTCCGAGAATTGACGCTGCGCTGCAGATATGGGTACCAGGAGAATAAGCACAATGGCGAGCTCACGTTGACAAGCGGTGTGGCTTTGATGTCTAAAACCAACTGAAGCCAAAGGCTGAAATAGAGCAATAAATATCAATTCATTTTAATCAAAAATGAAATATACCACGGGTAGAAATTAATTATTTACAGGTTAATTACAGGTTACAGGTTAATTATTTACGGTGATATACCCCCCGTGCTCGGAGCTTTTGAGCAGCTTTTTGGTAGGTCCGGTGGCCTATCAAGGGGACCGTCGGGGGCTTGTCATTCACATTCCCCGTAGCAGACTTTACTTCTCGACTTGCCAGATTATTTGCTATAAGATTTTTGTCAACATTTAATTGAAATTCAAATTTGTTCTAAACTGGTGGCACTGTCGTAACTGCCCATCAGGCTCTAAGATTCAACGAAGCAAACAAAGAAGAAGTATTGGATAGACAGTGACAGAGGGGCAAGGGAAAGGGAGAAAGAGAGAGAAAGAGCATGATTGCTTTGAAACGAAAAGGAAGATCTATCATTGGAAGTCAATCGGATCGTCTCTGTCTATCTCACATAGAAATTTGTTGTGTTCATTCCCGTTAATTTTGAGGTCCACTCTCTGCATGCTTGTCTTCAGTTTGTTGAACATTCTTCGCCAGTCTTTGATTAATTTTGCTCTTACAACCTTATCATCTGCGGACGCTAACCCACGTACCCTTACAGTTTCGAGATCTCCACCTCCTTCGTCAGAGAGGTCCATTCTTAGACACTTGTCCATGGACACAATAAATAGCTATGAGAACATAACGCATCCTTGCCTAAAACCTTGCATAATATTGAAACTTAGTTTTTCATTAACCATTAGACTCGCCTTGCGACCAACATTTTGTATTTTCTTCTCTTCTTCTGTTCTTATTTTGTCTTTACTTTTCTTCATTAGTCGTTTACCTTTCCTCTTTTTGTATCTGTACTCATTTTCAAGTATATTTCTCTCTTCATCGCTAAGACCTTTGATGTTCAATGTTCTGTTGTACGCTTTCTTTTCTTCTTATCGGGCTCCCTGAATTTCATCATTCCACCATGCATCACCAGCCGTCAAAACCGGTTCAGTAGTGCGGGGTTAACTTTTGCATGCTTACACCCCTAGGCTCTTTATACGAGGGCTGTTTGATAAGTCAGTGACTTTTTGAACAAGAGATTTTTTTTCGGCAAATAAGCGTTTTATTTTTCA
>JAWWEA010390874.1:0-12180 GCA_035222095.1 Andricus quercuspetiolicola | reverse complement strand
TTTTACACTGCTTTGAAAATTATTCCCCTGACATATTTATATGCAATTTAATATTGAAGCATGCTACTTTTTGCTAAGCCTTCATTTACATTTCGATTTCAATTAAATTTTTCAATAAATAAAGAAACTCATCCAGGGTGTCACTAGCCGGTAGCATGTCACTAATTGGTGTCTTCACCTTTTTTAGGATTTAAACTAAAAGACATGAAATTTCTTTAACAAGAGACGAATTTACAAACCAAAGAGACAAATTGAAAAAAAAAAACATATTTAATTTTGGTTTTTATTTCAAATCCACACGCCTTATTCTTACTGTACCGAATTTAAGCTGCTTCAGAAAAAAATTTGTAACTCATTTAAACAAATTATTAAACAATTGTCTCAATTGAACGGGCTTTCCTAGAAAAAATTTATGTTCTCTAGTAAATTTTTCTGAAGTAAGCTAATACGGATATTCCATGCAAACATTTTACTTGCAATTAAATTGACGATTGATAAGACTAAATTATTAAATGAGTGTCCCAATTTAATGGTTTTTCCTGGGAATAGTTTTTTTCAGCGTTCGTATACTACCTGATTTGGCGGCGAGTTTGACACATAGTAACTACTTATCAGCCATTTCGTAAGACAGACTGGTTGATTTATTTTTGTTGTGCTGGGTACGCTGCCACATGCTCCAATAAATTGTCTTTGGGCGCGCTGCTCAGGCTCTAAAAAATTTGTTATTTTTATTTGCGAAGAAATCGGTACGCTGTCACAGGCCTCAGCAGATTGCATTCGGGTACGCTGCTCAGGCTCTGGAATTCTGTTTGATTTATTCTTGCTTTCGGGTACGCTGCAACAGGCTCTGGAAAATTTCTTGATGTTCTTTATGAAAACGCGCTCAAGCACTAGACATTGTATTTCAAATTCGTATTTCTTTTTAGTCGGGATACGCTGATCAGGCTCGGAAACTTGTAAATTCTTACAGCAAATGTGAATTAAAGTAGATTTCTGTTTGTTTTTTGACGGATCTCAGATATATTCCAACTGTATTTGTACACTTGTTCGAATATAAGTCATATGAAGTAAATTCGCTTCACTATATAGTTACTTTAACGAAGCGAAGGCAATTGAATTTCTTTTCTCAACAAAACGCGTGCTATTAAGTTTTTGAAAAACTTAAAAAATCCAGCATTGTTTCACGAATGCTCCACTTGAATAAACAATTATTGTTTTCTGAAATGCGAACATATCATTTGTTTGAATAGTATTGAACATGATAAAAAATATAAAAATCTAAGCAAGCCAAGTTCGTGAGAATGTAATCCTGAGAGTTTCTGAAAAAAACCTCAAAATCCATACATAAATGGAGCCTGCAGAGGATTTGGGTAGGAAATTCTGAATTTTGACTACTGTGCGTCGCCCCTGGCCAAGAATTCATTTAGTAATCGGATCAGAATGAAAAATATTGTTGGTTATAATTTTTAACTGAAAAAGAGGAATAGGGTTCCTTTCCCTATTTTTCATACAAAAAATATAAATTTTCCATCAAATTCTCAGTTAAAAGTGTTGCTTTTAAACAACAGTTGGAGATGAAGTTTAAACTAAAATGTTAAATCCTCAATCAGACGCGACCACAGTTTTATGGTATATGTACGCAAATATTTCGTAATTTCTCTACTTTTCTTTACTATGCCTCAGCAGTACAAATACACTTATCGTAATATTAACCCATTCTTACAGTTTAAAACAAACATTCGCTTGCAAATATTAAATTAAATAATAATGATAATCTACCTTCGTTAAATTTAGACGAGAAGTTTATCACCCTCGAAATCTGAAGTACACTCTCCGATTTTGGAAATCCTATTAGATTCCTTTATATCCCTGAAATTTTTTAACACTATGAAATTTCTTCAAATTCACTGAAATTAAGGGAATTTCAGTGAAATTATTGTATTTTGTGAAATGATAATAGTTCTTATGAAATCCATTCAAATTTCTTAACATCTGTGGGAAAATTTTGAATCTTGTTCAATCCTTTGTACGCTTCAAAATCGCGTCAAATCGTAAGAAATTGATTATAAGAACTTAGTGTTGCTTGCAGTATATGAATCTAGGCTGCTTTTTCAAATTCCTATGGAATTTCTTGAATTCCTTTTACATCTGTTGAAATTCTATTCGGATTTTATAAAATTTCAAGTAATCTATTAAAAATCCAGAAAAACATTGCAATAATAAAATACAGAAATCTGGTTCATGTTTAGAAAAAACTTTATAATATTATATTATTAATATTATTTTATTATACCAATAAGGCCTCGAATATACGGGGATGAAACTATCTTAATTTTGAGAGAAAAAACATACTATAATATATTCCGAATGCCTGATTTCAAAAAAATTTGGTCAAAATTGGAAAAAGATGAAATTCATATTTTCATTACTATTAACATGCTTTCAGGGTGTCCACCTAACCGGGAAATTGGGAAATGATTGGGAATTTTGCTCAAACAGGGAAATCGCCTGAAATGTGACTCAGTTACTGTGACTTTTCTCTGGAATGCACTAATATGCAAATCTGAAAAAGGTTCGATATATTTTATCACACTAATTCTGGCTTTTAACAGAGACCTTGATAAGATTTCATATTCTTTGAGGAATTTGTTTTAATGCATTTTTACTTGAAACGCACTGTAATATAATGCAAATATCAGAGCAGAAGAACCTTGATACCAATAACTTCTGAGATAACAAATATGAGGAACACTATATAGTGTGAGAAAGAACTAAGATATTAATTTGTGTAATTGTCAGCCAGAGTCTCATTTAATATACTAGTTAGCCGTTCCTCCAATTAGAAAAGATGAAGATTGCCTTTTCTCTGGTCCTGTCCTTGGCAGTTGTCTTTAATTCTATTGGTGAATATAATAATATAATATATCTATAATTTCATGTAAATTTGTTAAGCTTTACGCAAATCAAATGTTGTGCGATTTAATCTACATTCTACTTCAGTTGCTATTTTCTTTTAAGCCTTAATTGAGTTTTTTTGAAATATCTGAATTTATTCTGGGGAAATCCCCAGAAATCCCCATCTATAAAAAAATGGAATTCGAAAAGTGTCCCTATCGATAAGGATTTCGTACCATATGTGGACGTGGTCATATGGTACACACCCACGAGGTCACCCGAAAATTGCGTAAGATGATTTGGGGAAGGGGTTTTTCATAAAATTTGACTGTTCTAATGAGGAGGGGAATCCAAAATCTTACTTGAGAAAAAGTTAAAAAAAAGTAACAAGATCCAAAGATATTACAACTTCGAGAAGGGTTCAATAGAACTTCGATTGGTAGGAAAAAAGCGAATTTTCTCTTGAAGAAAATACGTCATTTATTACGCTATCAGTTTCATAATCATTCTAACAAATTAAAGAATATATGTTTGTTCTCATAGAAGAGCTTCGAAATTTTTATGTATTCTAATCTTATTTGTTTAAAGACAGGTCCATGTTTCCACTCAAAACGTAACTACTAAATTTGTAGTTAACAAAATTAATTTCCATTCAAAAAGATGAATTTTAAACTAAAGAAATAAAATTTCAACTAAAATTCTGGATCTTCAACAAAAATATCAACTTTTGACAAAATCGTTCAACTTTTAACCAATTAGTTGAATTTATGATAAATCGATATGAATTTTCAGCCAAGCTGAATAATTTTTAACCCAAGAAGGAATAGTTACAATTTCAAATAAAAAAATAATCTTCAATGAATCCACAATCAAATCTTCCAATTTTTGCGCAAAGAGATGAACATTCAACAAAAGATAGAATAGTTAAATTTTCAATTTGGAACACAATTTGCAAAAGAGAAAATAAATAACAATAAAATTGACCAACTACATGCATTTACAACTAAGTAGTTAAACTTTAAAATCGAAAAAGACAAGTTTTCAAATAAATAGTAGAATCTTTGACTAACATGATGAATCTTAGAAGCAAATTAATTTTCAACAAAAAGGGATAATTTTTTGACTGAATAGTTGCATTTCCAAATAATAAATATACATAATCAACCAAAAAAGATTAATTTTCAACCATGAAAACTCATCTCCATCCAAAGAGATTAGTTTTTATAACACCTGCATGATTTCCCCCCTTGTCGAAGCCCATGAAGCGGGGCTAAAGCTTTACTTTCCACCTTCTAGGGAGTAAAAAGTACTTTTTCCTCCCTAGGGACGGAAAGTGACGTCAAAGGTGAATAACGAAAATTACACATCTATGAGCTCGCATTATATGATGTTCAGCCCACTTGCCGTAAAAACAGTGAGAAAATTTTAGTTACACATGGTAGAATTTTGCGGTTATTTATGGGAAGTTACCATATATGGCTGATCGAATAACCGTAAATTTCTGAAAATTTTCGGAAATTTATAGAAATTTTTAAATTGAATTTTGGTTAGTTTATCTTAAGTTACCATAAATTCCGTGCGAGATGACCGTAAATTACAAAACATGTTCACAAATTTACGGAAATTGATGGAAATTTCAAAAAATGAATTTTGTCTAATTTACGGTAAGTTACTATATTTGCCTGTGAAAAAACCATAGTTGAGTAAAAAATTTCATAAATTGACTGAAATTTATGGAAACTCTCAAAAATGAATTTTGATTAACTTATGGTAAGTTACGGTATTTGCCTCTGGAATTACCATTGATTACGGAAAATTTTTATAAATTTCCAGAAATTTATGGAAAACTTTAAAAAGGAATTTTGGGTAATTTATGGTTATTTACCATATTTACCTGCAAAATTACCATAACCGACCGAAAATTTTCATAAATTTCAGGAAATTTATAGAAATTTTCAAACATGAATTTTGTCTAATTTAGGATAAGTTACCATATTTACCTGTAAAATGATCATAAATTACCGGAAATTTCCATAAATTTCGGGACATTATGGAAATTCTCAAAAAGGAATTTTGAGTTATTTATGGTAAGTTACCATATTTACCTTTAAAATAACCTTAATTGAAGAAAAATTTCACAAATTTCTGGAAATTAATTAAAATGTTCGAAAGCGAATTTTGAGTAATTTATGGTAAGTCACCACGTCGACCTGTAAAATTATCATTATTAATTGAAAATTTCCATAAATTTTCGCAAATTCGTAGACATTTTTAAATTCAATTCTGGGGAAATTATGGTAAGTTACCATAAATTATTTCTAAAATTCCCGTAAATTACCAAAAATTTCCAGCACATTTTTTCATTGAATTTTTGATAATTTGGAATAAGTTAACATAAATTTCATGCTTCTTCATTCAAAATCTAACATGGACTGAAATCAAGACTGTATTTCGAGAAATGTCTGAAATCATCCATTCGTTATACAAAATATCGTATGCGTCAAGAGGGAGAGGCACCTATTCTCCCCCTAGGTGCATAATATACTACATATACCAGAGAAAAATCAAATTTTAAACAAAATATTTCAATTTTCAACCAAAGGGAAAAATATTTTACTAAAATGTTGAATCTTTAACAAAAAAAATTGATTTTGGTGTAAGTAGTTCAACTTTCAACCCATTAATCGAATTTTCAAAAAGGAAATATAAGGGAAGGAGGGGATTAGGGGAATGCGAGTGAAATCTTTGAAAGAGAATACAGAGGGAAAACCTCCTGTCCCTCTTTTTCCTTTGTCGTAGATCTATCTCTAATGAGCCACTTACACTGATTTTTGAGTCTCCTTTAGTTTATGTTGTTTGAATTTTTTTCCTAATTCAATCCTCTATTTTTTGCCGTAGAGTTAATTTCACAGTTCGAGTGTCTACCTAATGGACACCCTATTCCTGGGATTTCTCGTGGCGGAAATTCTACTTCTCCTAAAAGGTTTTCTCCTGCCAAACCTCGTCGAACATGTCCTCCGGTTAGGTCTTCTCCTCCTGCCGAGTCTTCTCTTCATGGCAAGTCCAGGTCTCCTCCTGCCATTCGGTCTGTTCTTCGTCTAGGTGGACTTTCAATTAACCAACTTAGATCCATTCGGCTTATTCCACACAAGAATCCGAGCCGAGAATTCCATATTCGAGGATATACTTTCCCTCGCGATGCACCAATTCAAATAAAAGGGCAACGAAATATCCTCATGCCTATGCCACCCGGAGAACAAGCCGTATTATCAACCTCCTCTGGCAACGTCTTTGCGATACTGGATGGAAACAATACATTTCTTCGCGGAATGTTTACTAATATAAATAACCGTCAAAAACGGGCAAAAATAAATATGAACAGCGGCGAGGTTAAAATTATGACCACAGAGGAAAGTCAGGAATCTCCCTTAGGCGTGCATCATGTTATTTCTAAGAATTTCCAAGCAATAACACTAGACGACCTCCGTCCACAAAATTAATGCGATTTGTATTGTTAATGTAAAACTTAAATAGTAGAGTGTCTGCAGTACGTCATTTTTAAAATTCACTGAATTCTGACTAATTTTGCGATGGCCACTTTTTCCTATTATCTAACTATTAGTAATTAAAGAACAGCATTCTTGTATTTCATCATTTCTAACATCGAACTTTTTCACACTTGTACCGAAACTATTCCAGTTTTAAATTTCTCTCTTGATTTCAAAAAAGGATATTTGTTTTTTGTGAAAAGCGCGACCTTTAACAAAAAAAATAAATCTGTAACAAATAAGTTAATCTTTCAACCCAAGAGGTGAATTATTTGAAAAACTGGTAAATCTTCATCTGTACTACAGTTGCATTTCTAAATAAAAAAGATTAACTCCAAATTGCAATAAAATGAATTTTAGCCAAGGAAATTAATTTAATTGTTTCCTTCTATCGAATGATGGTTTTTTATCTTAGTTGATAAGAGCACCAGGCTCATAATCGGTAGATCTGGGTTCAAATCCCAGCAGAGCTAGAGATGGATTTCTTCAGAGCTGTGAATATCCAACTTGGTTTTCGACGAGAAGATCAAAAACCGTCATTCCGTCGAAAGAAAAACTGCATTACTACCCTATTCAAAAAATGTAACATGAAAACTCCCGAATAAATTTATTTGGAACTGAAGTGAAGACACTTCAACCAGAAAAAGAGGAATTTTCAACAAATTTCCACCAAGAAAGATGTCAGGCGAATTTCGTACATCGAAATAAGAGTTTTCAACCGAACAGGAAGACTTTTCAACATATTCGTTGAATTTTTAATCAAAATATCATTGTCAGGTGGAAGCAATTAATAACAAGAAATAAAAATATAAGACATTCATACCAACATTCTTGGAAATAATGTCGTAATAAATGTAGGAATATAATTGGTGTTCGTATTTTTTTCTTACTACTGTACTTAATTGAAAAAACGGTTAACCCAATTTTTAATTTAATAAACATGGCTAGTTGCATATTTATAAATATTATTTTTTTTAAAATAAAAATACCAACAACACCTGAATGTCACTACTCAGGAAAAGTTTTTTGAGATGATTTTTCATGCAACCATCAAATTAATTTCATAATAATACAGTGAAAAAGAATAGAAAAAAACATTCAGAGTAAAAGATGCTCAAAACAAGCAAATTAAAAAATAATTCAGAAAATTGAATAAATGTCATGTAAACCGTTCAAAGTTACCATAATCAATGAAGTTATATTTTTATTCCAAGTATTTTCATTTTTGTTGATTTATGGGAGGTGAGGGTACAGCGGGCAGAATAAGTTTTAGCTCTGGTTTAGTAGGACTTTAAAAAATAAAAAAATATTATATAATAATATACCAAAAGATTACAAGGGAAAACTCTAGGTTAAATGGGATTACGTGGCAGAGTATTTACCAGATTACAAGAGTGGTTAACTTTTCCAAATTACCGAAAACTTCATTTTCAAAATTTTTTAACTTTTCTTTGATTCATTTTCCATTTTTCCCGACCATCAATATTTGAAACCAAGAATTTTAATCTTGTGACATTTTTAAAGTAAAATCTTTCATAATCGAAAGAAAAAATTTCTATTTATGTTCAAAGATAATATCAACCTCATTATCCTCAGGAGTTACTAAAAGTGCCTCTGACCGAAATTCCCTGACTTTCGCAAGATTTTTTTGAAAACTCGTGGCTTTTTCCTGATTTATCTCGAAAAATAGAATTCCCGGACTTTTTTGTGATTTCCAAGTACCATATCATAGGAAATTCAATTGCGCATCTTTCTGCTTTGGACAAAAAAGATGTAGCTTCTGCCTTTTTCGACGTAAACCCGAAAGAGCCATTTTTTAGAAAACAGTTTGTAAAAAAGGAAATGACAAATCATAATTTTTATTGGAACAAATGTTACAATGTTTCACCTAAAGCATTTTAAAAATCATACATTTATATCTTCAAGCTCATAATGAGTGGAACGAATTTTAAGCAACAAAATATTTCCAGCAGGAATTTTGTCAGAAAGGCAAAAATACATTTAACACGGAGAAAAGAATAAAAAATGAATTATTAATTAGAAATTATAAAAGCTTTAACATGTCTGCATGGTCCGCTGAACTCCGCGCGTTCACGTGGAAATGCAACATCAGACTAGACGGATTAAAAAATTTTCTGTTTCAAAAGCGCCCAGCACTAAATTCACAAAAACTTGGCTAGTCTGGATCTTCGAATTTATTTATGTGTGCAATGATATTTGAACAAGCAATGTGACAAAGTTAGCGTTTCCAACAATTTGGCTTTTTATCATAAAAAAGTCCCAAAATAAACTCAATGTTGATTAGTATTATTGCATGAATGAAAAATTTTCCATGTTCGATGTTTCAGATCGACTTGTAGATGTATTTTGTTAGTGACAAATTATTTCCACCTGTCAACAACTTCTTTTATTATAAACAATTTTAATAAAATATATTCAATTTCGGTTTTTACTTCTAGGCCACTTATCTCCTTCTCGTTAAATCAAATTCAAACTGTTTCAAAAATAGTTATCTTCTTCGCAATATTGTTAAAAGGCAATAAATGGCACTTGTAGAGTAACCTGAATAGTAAATTCTGAATTTTGACTACTATGCGTCACATAGTAGTCACAAATTTTCTATCAAGTTCTCAGTTGAAACAATTAATTTTCAACAACAGTTAAAGACCAATTTTTAACTGGAATAATGAATCCTTAATCAGACCAAAGCTCAGTTTTATTGTATATGTACGCAAATATTTCGTAATTTTTTTCTACTCTTTTTTAATCTGCCTTAGCAACACGAAAACGTTCATGGTACTTTCGGCCCATCCTAAAAGATTGAAACCAATATTGCCTTACAGATATTAAATAAAATAATGATAAGGATAATAATTAATCTTTGTTAGACATGGACGATGGGCTTATCACTCTCGAAATCTGAAGTACCCTTTCGGATTTTGAAAATCCATTAAATCCTTTCAGTTGAAATTCCATTGAGATTCCATGAAATTCCGTGTAATCTATTGAAAATCCTCGAAAAGTTGAAATAATAAAAAAAAGAAATTTGGTTCACGTTTCGAACAAACTTTCTTATATTATAATATTAGTATTGTTATGTTTAATGTTAATAAAGCCTTTAACATATTGGGCTGGAACCGTCCCAGTCCTGAGAGAAAAAACATACTATAATCTATTCAGAGTACCTTATTTCAAAGAATTTTGATCAAAAATGCTAGAAGATGAAACTCATCTTTTCAATTCTTTGAACATTTTTAGGGTTTCTACCTGTCCAGGAAATCGGGAAATGACCAAAAATTTTGTCCACTAGAAAAAAACAGGGAAATCGCCTGAAATGTGATTTAGTGACTGGGATTTTTCCCTGGAATTTACTCAGATGCATATTAAAAACAGTTTCATATATTTTATTGCGCAAATTCTGAGTTATCACAAGGAGTTTGCTAAATTTCTGAATTTTTGAAGGAATTCGTTTTATGACATTTTTTGTTTAAAACACACTGCAAAAAAATGTAAATATCTAAGCAGGACCAGCTTAACGCGAATAATCTCCGAGATAGCGAATACAAGACTTACCACATAATCTGTTGAAGAACTGGAATATTAGTTTGTTACTTTTTTAATTCAAATCTCCATCAATACATTAATTCTCCGATCCTCTAATTAGAAAATATGAAGATTGCTTGTTCTTTTGTTCTATCCTTGGCGGTTATCTTCAATTCTATTGGTGAATATAATGATTTGATATATCTATAATTTTATGTACATTTTTTAAGCTATAGGTAAATCAAACTTTGTGTGATTTAACCTACATTCTGCTCTAATTACTATTTTCTTTCAAACTTCAATTGAGTTTCCGTGAAATATCTGATTTTATTTTATTTTAAAAGTATCCTTAATGTGTATGCTGAAGAATAATAGAATTGAAGAAGTGTCCCTATTGATAAGGAATTCATACAAATTGATCAAAATTTTCAACCAAAGAGATGAATTTTCAACTGAAATGATGAATTTAGAACAAATTAAGCTTTTTCAGTAAAGAAAAAAACATAATTTCACTTAAGTTCATGAACTTTCAAGACTTTGGCATTTTTACCCAAAACGGATGAAATTTTTAAACAGAAAGATTTGTTTTTCATGGAAAAAGACAACCTGTAACAAAAAAATATAAATTTGTAACAAGTTGCTTAAACTTTAAACCGAAGATATGAGTTATTAAGTGAATTCATGAATTTGCAACTGTACTCTTGTTATATTTTCAAACAAAAATAATCAATCTTGAACCAATGAACAAGGAGTGACAACCAAGAAAACTAATGTAATTCTTTATGTCGATGGAGTGATGGTTTTTGATACACTGATCTGAAACCAAAACGGTTGGTCTTAGCTATGAAAATTTCTTTAGAGCTATAAATAATCAATTTGTTCTCAGACTTTCCGTATACACTGAATCGCAGGACTACATAAGATTACATATTCGATTATACAAGATTACATAGAATTGCATGACATTACACAAGATTATAGGGATCAATCGGAATTACATAGATTACATATATTTCGGAAGATATCAAGAGATTACACAAGATTACACAGCATTAAAATTGAATAATGCAACTGAAAACAGATATATTAAAATTACGGATAATGTAAGGGACTTTATAGTACCCATACCAACATTTTAAGAAATAATCTCGGAATAAATGTAGGAATATAATTGGTATTTGTATTTTTTTTCTCTAGTTCTATACTCGATCAAATTTATCCAGTTACCAAATTAATTTCATAATTATACAGTGAAGAATAATATAAAAAAGAACATTCAGGATAAAAAAGGCCTAAAACAAAATAATCTATCGAATCAAATACAAGTGACATAAAGCCTTTAGCAGGTATCATCATAATCAACGGAGTTATATTTCTATTCCAAGCACATACATTTTTGTTGGTTTATGGAAAATGAAGACATAGCGCTCAAAAAACGTTGAACTCTGGTTTGGTAGAGCTTCCAAAAATTGAAGAAAGTGTTATCTAATAATAAACCAAAAGTTTACACGAGATTACACAAGCATAGATTGGGTTAGGTGGAATTACATGTCAGAACATGTTCCACATTACAATAGTGTTTAGGTTCTCAGTATGGCCGCAATCTTCATTTTGAAAATTTCCTACCTTTTCTCTAATCAATTTTGCATTTTTTCACCATCAATATTTAAGGCCATGTCAGTGGAGGGTCACGTGACCTAGCTGGTCCTCAATTCTTCTTTCATAACTTATTTCCAAACGAAATAAGATATCTTATTTCCACGCAGAATGACAAATCGTGTTGAAACTTTGGCACATGAAATCGATAGCACTCAAGAAAGTGAAGCTGGTCTTAATTATTTATAATTTTGTGAAAAGTATTTTTTAACTAAAAATTTGCATACCGACCGTGCTGCATAACCTTGCCAGCGGTCAAGTGACTTATATCTAGTCCGCAATTTTTGCTTCATAACTTATTTCCAAACGAAATAAGATATCGCTCTGAAAGTTTGGGAAATGAAAGAAAAGGCAAGGATCTACATGTGTCTAGTTTTCTTTGGTCGAAATTTTCAAAAAAAATAATTTTCAAGAAAATAAACCAAACAAATCAGAGCTGTCATTTTAGCTCCTGTTTATTGTTTAAAAAACATTTCCAACTTCTACGACGTTTCGGCATCACTGCGTGCCTTTATCAAGTATCTAAATAAATATAAAA
>JAWWEA010390818.1:0-12181 GCA_035222095.1 Andricus quercuspetiolicola | reverse complement strand
TTTTAAGCCAAGACATTCCCGATGATAGCTGCAGAGCGTGTCATGCACACCCCGAGCATCTAGGACACATACTATCTGGTTGTCCAACTCATGCGGGAACTACCTACATCCAAAGGCACAATGCGGGTCTAATAGTACTTTATTACCATCTGTATCACTCTTGCGGCATTAGTTTTAACACCGATCCGCTAAACGCTCTTTGGGAAATAGAGTCAATTGTCGAAAATGAGAAGTGCTGCATATACTGGAACTTCGTATTCTCGACAATTGTTTCTATTACGCACTCGAGACCTGACATAGTTCTCTTTGACTTCGCAAAACGAACCATGTTTGTCATCGAATTTTCGGCACCAGCTGACAAAAACATCATAGCCAAAGAGAGTGAAAAGAAAGAATGGTGTAAAGACCTTATACAGGAGTTGTGACGGTTATACCCAGAATATTCTATTAAGCTAATTGTCCTAATCATTGGCGCTCCTGCAGGTGACAAGTCTTTACTGGTCAATAGCCTGGAAAGCATCTCTGCGTGTCAACAAAATGCTAAGACACTTGCGGGGAAAATGCAAAAGGCGGTAGTCCTTGGGTCGCTCCATGTCCTGAGGGTGTACGAGACTTTTGCCTTGTCATCGCATTGAATCCGTCACAGACTGTAACCACCTATCTCACGGTCGAGAGACGTGGTTACGGCTGAAATTTTACCGCGATTCCGCTGAGAGCTTGTGCAATTTTTCAGATTAGCTCTCGCTCCCGGCGAAATACTTCGGTTGTCCTTATGACGAACTTTTAACTATGTACATATATCATTATAATTTTACCTATTTCACGTATTTTACACATATTACTATTTCGAAAAAACTCACTTTTGCAACGTTATAAGTATCTGAAATCTTAGGGTGATTTAAAAAAAAACATATACATTTTTTCTTCCATCCTTTATAAAACTTCTGACGTATCTTGGTGAATGAAACTTTTACAAGAAAGTATAAAATTTCTCAGACTGTGAGTTTTTTTAAAGCTGTACTTTTTTATAAAAAATGTAAAAAAACTTAACAACGAGAAATACAGTTCAATACCAGTGGATAATTTTTTCGTGTATTTTTTGGATACAAGTACAAGAATTAATAATAAAGTATACGTTTGTATACAAGTTAAAAAGTTGCATAGCCTTTTATTATTTATTTTCCACATTCTTGTAAAAATCTGCAAGGTATGACAGAAAACTACTATTATGGTATTGTATGGTTTTCATGAAAAAAATGCAATCGTCAGGTCTTCTCTGATATGGCCCGGCTTAGTAGGGAAAATTAAGGAATCTGTGGACAAATTAATTTTCAAACCACAATAATTTTCTTCATGCTCAAATTTTTTTACAAATGAAAAATAGTGAAATTCTGTGTACATCGTTTACATCCGATTTTTCAAAAACGGCTTCTGATACCTTTTTATATCTTAAGCAAAATGACAAGCAACATTTCTGAATTTTGAAGAATACCGTTTGATATAAAATATTGAGATTCATTCAAAAAGATCTAGAAATTATTACACGAGAATTTAGACATGTTTTTCAGCAGAACTGTAGAAGTTTAAGCATTAATTAAATTGGTTACAGAAAAATAAGGGTATCAATTCAATTTGGTAAGGATTATCAATGTTTGGTCACTCAGTATTAACTAAATTTTTAAATGTATATACAAAAAGGGATTTGTCAGTTGAATTAATGAAAATTAAATAATAGTTTTTCATGTAGTAAGCAAATTATTATTTTTTATTATAAGAGAAGCTTGTGAAACGCCCAAGATTCTTCGTATCAATTGATTGTTTACCTGGATATTGATTATTATTTGTGTGCAAACGTTACTTGTTTTAGTAAAGATTGTCATGGTAATTATAGCAAATTTTTGGTAAATGATGACATATAATGATATATAATGAAATTATTATCGATTGACCGAATGCAATGGCAATGAGTAAACGGCAGTTGATTCTAACATGAAAAATGTATTTTTAGTTTATAAGGTAAGATAATACGACGAGAAATCTTTATTTATAAAATTGTTGAAACCTATAATAACTGTTAGTCATTGTCCAAGAGTCATAGCAACGGTTGAAGTTTAGTTATTCGCAGATAATTATGTTGTAAAAATTAACTCTATATCTCAAAACATAGACAAAAAGCTAATTTGTTAATTGAGTTTGCTGAAACAATTATTAAACCACAATTATAGTATAATCTAGGGTCGTTTGTACAAAAAGTTGTATTCATTTTTTCACCAACAGCGGGAACAGATAACTGTTCATAAAATTGATTTACTATATAATAAATTATTTATTAATTTTCATAAATTCAACTCACAAACCCATTTTATCTACATATTGTAAAAATCTAGTTGAAATTAGGTGGCCAAAAATTGGCCACTCATTTGTTTCCAACAAATTCTATGAATTTTTAAGATTCTAGAGTTCTACTGAAAAACATTTCTAAATAGTTGTGTCATTGATTTTAGATCTTTGAAACTTTTTACAATTTGTGTAAGGTTTTAAGGAAATCAAAAAATATCTGAAGTTTCCAGGAAAATTTTTTGATAAATTTATGATTAACAAAATTTATTGTTAAGAAATCGTACAAAAAGATTTCAAAACATTTCAAAAGATTTCATAAATTTTCAAAAAATAATCTCAAACATTTGAGGACAATTTTTTTACTTTGGAATTGTTGTCAAAAAACTTGGAAAAATTTGAGTCATTTTAAAAAATATTTAAAAATTTTGGAAATATTTTTAAAAAAATTGCAATTTCAAAATTTCAAAGTTTTTTGAGATTATAAAACGTTTTAAGAGAATAAAAAAATTTCTCAACATTTTTATTCCTGAAACGTCTTACGACCAATAAAACTATGAAAAATCTAAATTTTCTCGAGCTTTTTCATGTTGTTTTTTCGATTTTCGCGCATTTTCTACGCTCATAAATGCGAAATAATTAATTTTTTTTTAATGGTTCTACTACCAGATACTATTGTCATGAAAATGTTAGCTTCAAAATTAAAAAATTAGAAACAAGGGCGAATAAACAGAATTTATTTTTTTGAGAGAGAGCATCTAAATATTTTTATATTTCCCCATCAACACCGGGAAATACAAATCATCAACAAAACCTGAACCCTGAGTGCATTAGGAAAAACTTGGTTCTAATTGCCCAATCTGTGTTTGATCTCCTTCTCTCGTTTTGAACACGTGAAAGATGACAAACAATTTTACAACTTCCCACAATGTGTTGAAGTTTCAGATGTCTCGTCTTACGAAGTTTTTATTTCGAAATATATTTTTCTTGCGAAAAAATACCAAAAAGCGTTTCTCGAGAAATTTCAATGTTTGTTTAGGTTGCAGAGACAATAAAAAAGTACTTTCTGTCCGACTTCCCTTGAAAACGCGTCATTTCATGCACGTGAAGGAGGCGTAATGTGGCCTCTTTCAGTGCACCCCCGTAACACGCAATATTCCCTGAATATCGTACCCATATTGCTCCACAATATTTGGAATATTCCATTTAATATTCCATCATTTTAGTTGCAATTAAGAAATGTCCACCAATTGAAATATTTTCCGGAAATATTAAAAAAAACATTGAAATGCAAGGTAAATTGTTTCTGTGCAACGTTACACAAATTTCCGACAAAAAAAAAATCTTGCACAGCAATGTTCCGTCAATATGACCGTGAAACATTCACACAACTTTCGATAAGAAAATTAAATCTTATACTTAAATGTTTCTGCAAGGTTTCCGTACAATATTATAATGAATTTCATCACAAAATATTTACGTTGCATTGCAATGTTTTTTCAATATTTACGGGAAATGTTGCAAGTGTCGGACTTTTCTTAAATAGTAAATATATATTAAATAGAATATTCCGAATATTGTGGACAAATATTACTACAATATTTAGAGAATATTGCCTGCTATGGGGGTAGTGATAACTAAAAATAATTCTAATTGCATTTATTAACATTCATCGGTTAAGCTTTTATTTGAAACCGTTCATTTGGTTTTCTTGTATACGTTCAACTTATTACACTGTGTCTTCGAAATCAAATAATGAGATAGCTAAAAAAGTGGAGGAGAATACAAATGTAAAATGAAAGTAATATTTCAAGAACAAGGCTTTTTAGACAAATAATAACGTATATGACAATATTTTAGCGTCTAGCCTGTATCGGCTAAAACATCTTGCAGAAAATTCACTAGTGAAATTGTCGACTAAGTTATACATAATTCATTCAATCTGGAGAACATTTAGAAAGATTTTCGAAGCTTTTATATATCTAAATAGTCGGATTTTCAAGAAAAAGGCATGATTTTTCTACGAAAAATTCAAAACTTGATACTCAGATTTTTTTGTTACTTTTTAATAAACAATTCTTGATTTTAACTAAAAAAAGGACAGATTTTCATCACAATAGTTGAATGTTGAAACCAGCAAAATTTTCAAGTCATTAAAAGAAAAAAAAATTGCAACCAAATCATATTAACGGGGGGAAACTCATTTTTAATGTCAAATAAAAATTTAAAATAACTCTTTAGCTTTCAAGTTTACTTTTCTTAAAGTTAAATAAATATATTTTTTTCTTTGATTTTATGGTTTTCACAAAATAAATGTAGTAAATAAATTGATGTTAATTGTTTTTTGTCTACTGGTCTAAAATCAATATTTTTGAATTATTGATTTTTATTTCTAAATTGTGAAAAAAAATCAAAGAAAAAAATATGAAACATTCGAATTACCCAAAAATTAATCTGACAAGTATAAGGAATTACTTCGGGATTCAACTTGTAAGGATTGTGAAGAAAATTATCTCGTCTCTCCGTGTCTGGACCGGCAATCTGGAAGACCTGGGTTCGGATCCTAGCGAACCTTGAGAGGAATTTTTTCACAATTTAGAAATAAAAATCAATATTTAAAAAATATTGATTTTAGATAAGTAGACAAAAAACAATTTATTTAAGTAAGTATAATTTTTCTAGGACTCTTGGGAAAATTCAAAAAGATTTTTAAACATTTCAGATATCTTGAAAACGTATCTAGAAGATTTTCAAGATATTATTTTAATTTACAGAACTTTAAAAAATTGTAGGCATTTTTTATTTTATATTTCTACAAATATCAAAATGATTCAAAGTAATCTTTTGAAAAATAATTTTTAAACATAAAAAGTAATATCAAATTTCCTTACAAATGTTGAGACAATTTTTTTATTCTCCCAAAAGCTTTTGGAATTTTCAAAACGCTCCTAAATTTTGAAATTTCAAAATATCAATTATTTTCAAAATTTTCTCAACATTTTTTTATATTTTTCAAAATGAATCAAATTTTCCCTAATTTTTTCCAAATACATTTCAAATGTAAAAAAATTGCCCTTAAATCTTCGAGATTTTTTTTTAATTCAAAAGATCTTTTGAAATGTTTTGAAATCTTTTTGTATAATCTCTCACCAAAAAATTTTTTTAGCAGTGAAATAAAAACAATGCCCAGAAATCTTGAGAAATTTTTTCATTTTTTTAAAAGCTTTGACAAACCATAAAAGGTTTTAAAGAAGTAGCATAAATGACATAACTATATAGAAATGTTTTTCAGTGGAAACGTAGAAGCTTAAACGTTTATGGAATTTGTTATAAATAAATGAGTGGATAAAAATAATTTTGTGAGGATTAGCAACGTTTGGACAATCATTCTCAACTAAATTTTTACAATGTGCAGACAAAAGGGGTACATAATCAACTTCAAATAACTATATGTAAATCGGTCTTAAAACATTTGGGCAATGACTAACAATTATTATTGTTATCAACAATGTTTCAAACAAAGATTTCTCGTCATATTATCTTACCTCATAGAGTAAAAAAGCATTTTTTATGTTAGAATCAACTGCCAATGGCTCATTGATATTCATGTACCAATCAAGAAAACGATAACAGTAAAATTATCGCGATTGCCATTACGTTCGAGTGGGGAGCTTCACATGATGACTTTGTGAGACTCTTTACGTGGGGTGATTGCTAAAGAAATTGATCAGCAACGTGGGTCAGAGTCGTGTTGCGGAACAAAAATGTTATTTAAAAAAATAACACAAGAATTCTAGATCAATCTAAACAATCTATACCTCCTTTCTCACATCACTCTCTTCCCATTCGAGTGAATCACGCTTACCACGAAAGAAACTTAGCCTAATGGTATAATAATAATGAATAATATGTCATTATTTAACAAAAATTTGCTATCATAATCATTACAATCATTATTGAAACAAGTAACGTTTGCACCCAAATAATAATCAATATCCAGGCAAACAATCAATTGGTACGACGAATCTTGGGCGTTTCACAAGCTTTTCTAACAATAAAGAATAATAATTTATTTATTACATAAAAAAATATTAAATAATTCTCATTAATCGAACTCACAAAGCCGTTTTGTCTATACGTTGTAAAAATGTAGTTAAAATTAAGTGACCAAGCATTGCTAATCCTCACAAAATTATTTTCGTCAACTTATTTGTTTATAACAAATTCAATGAATGACTAAACTTCTACAGGTCTGCTAAAAAATATTTCTAAATTGCCGTGTCATTATTTCTAGATCTTTTGGAAGAGAAGATCCGACGTTTGGATTTTTTCCCCGAAAACCATATAATACCCTAACAGTAGTTTTCTGTAATACCTTGTAGATTTTTACAAGAAAGTAAAAAAGTATATAAATGAAAAGTTATACAAATTTTTGAATTGTATAGAAACTTATACTTTATTGTGGGATACGCTCTGTGGGATACGTGGCAAGTTTATTTACGAAAGTTATAGTTTGTCCAGTTTGCGATAAAACTTTATCAATATCGTATACAAGGTCTAAAGGAAACATATAAGACTCTTACAAAATGACATTTCACTAGACACAATCTTACCGGTTTATTACTTTTGTAAATAAAAATGACACGCACATTGCTAAAGTTTTTGAACTGATGAATTGAAAAACAATTTTATTTAAAAATATGTATTATTTGTAGGGTATCACGTGGTTCACTGGTTCACTTATCTTTGTGTGTATGCAGTTACACAGCATAATGAAAAGCAATGAATAATAACGGTTTTATACCCTCCATGAAATTAATTTTTTCACTGATACCTAGGGTTCTGAAAATTATTATTAGCACTTATTCAATATAAAAACAGGTGCCATTCTATATTAGAAAATAGGTGTAACGTAATTATTGAAAATCTTGCACTCATTTTTGTTGAATTTCTTATTGGTTGCCAACTGCGTTTTCAGTTTGCACTTTTGAATTTTCTGGAATATTGTAAATCACAATTTCTAGATGAGGAATTTCAGTACTGAGTTTCATGGAAAGACACTAATTTAATAAGATTCGCAGAATTCTCTTTTGAATTTTTTTTTCATCATGTTTTGACCCCGATCTCGTGTATTGTGCCCAGAGAACCTCCCTCGCAGTGAATTTCATAAGAATCTACCAAATCAATAAAAAGTTCGAAATTAGAATGAAATTTTTGAATTTGAGAATTTTGATAGTGAATTCATATTTAGTATCCCAAAAATATCCGACGTACTTAATTTTTTGGAAGTCTATCAAGTTATCAAAATTTCGAAAATTGACGTGAAATTTTTTGATTTTTGAATTCTGTCCCCAGATTTGTGTGCTTTGTCTCAAAAGCCCCCTTGCCAGCGGAGCGTCATAGAAATGTACCAAATTAATGCAATTTCCAGAATTTGAGTGAAATTTTTGAATCTTTACCCCAAAATTTGTATTCTCTGTCTCAAAAACCCCCTCGTACCAACACTCATGGAAATCTATCAAGCTAATCAAATTTTGAAAATTCATGTAAAACTTTGGAATTTTTCGAATTTGATCTCAAGTACGTATTGTGTGCCCTAATATCCCCCCTTTCCACAGTACCCAACTGGCTTTCACCGAGATCTACAAAATTATTAAAATTTTCCAAATGCCAGTAGAATTTTCGGATTTCTGAATTTTGACGCCAAATTTGTGTTCTGTACACGGAAAACCCTCTTACTAACAGAGTTTTCTCAAAATGTACTGAATTAATGCAATTATCAAAATTTGATCAAAATTTTTACAAAATAAATGTATTTTGAACCAAAAATTATATTTTGAGCCAAAGCAGATTAATTTTTAACTTAAAAGTTTGAAATTATAACAGAAGAATATCTCTCAAAATATAAGAATTTTAAAACAAAAAAAGATGAGTTCTTAACAGAAAGTTTAATAGTAGACTTTTCGACTAATGATAATGAACCTTCAACCATAATTGTCTTGGATTTTATTTTTGGTTTCGATCATTTTAGCTCGCATTGAGTGTCAGTTTTATCGTTTAATGAATTATCAAACTCATGATTTCAGTCGAGGCTTGTAATTTTTCAATAAATTAATTCATAATGTTTTTTCTCAACTTTGAACGTTTGAGTAGCCCTGAGCGATATGAGAATATATTTTTAGTGAGCATAATTTAATGTTATATAGCTCTATTTTTTACGGAATTATCAAACTCACGACTGCAGTAAAAGATCGGAATTCTGTAAAACAAGCTAAAATTTTTTTAAATTCAAATTGCTAACTTTTCAATCACATTGGGAAATATTTAGAAACAATTTCTTTCATCAAATATTTGGATTCAAGAGAAAATATTCATCAAAGAAACAGTTGCATTCACATTTAAATATGTAGTTAAACTTTTAAGCCCAAAGGGACATTTTTTTTAACATGATGCATATTTGAAATTTGAAACTAATGGTTGCACTTGAAACCAACGAAAATCAACTTTCAACCAAATGGTCGAATTTTTTTAAAAAGATTATACTTAAAACAAAAACAATCGTATTTACAACCAAATAGTTAAATTCTCCACATAATATTTTAATATTTAAAAAAATAGTTGAATTAAAAAAAAATTAAATTTTAAACCAAATAGTTCAATTTCAAACTAAAATGATAAATCTTAAAGGAAAAAAATGGATATTTTACAAATAAATTGAATTTTCAACCAAGTAGTTGAATTTTCATTAAAAGAAGACTTTCAATTAAAAATATAATAATTAAACCAAAAAAGGCAAATTTTCATCAAAATAGATAACAGAACAGATTAATTTTTCAACAAATAGTTACATTTTCAACTAAAAATATAAATTTTAACCCAGAACGAAGAATTCCCGAGAAAACAGTTGAGTGTCCCCATGCAAGAACAAAGCGCAGATTTTGTTCGCGTTTAATTCAATTTTTGTCTTCAGCTCGTTCTCCAATCTACAGTTTCTGAAATTTCTTTGAAAAAGTTAGAAGCAATATTCCTTTAGCATTCTTGTGATGGACTGCATGAAACATTAAAAATTCAATTATAACGATGTAAAAAAAATTTCTAATATGGTGCATAATTCGTTTTATAAACTGTCAGAGCGTTTCATTAGGGTGGACCAAAATTCTTTTTTCGAATTTCGATGCATATCCTCCGGAAAATTATTCGAATCTACACAAAAATGAATTAATTTTTTTTTCATAAAGAAAAGAAACAATATTTGAAAGTGGCTCAAGCGCTATGAAGTTTAACACGTATTTCCCATAAGAAAAAAATACTTTTTTGTAAATTTTATTTGTAATCATCAATATCAGGTAAATCAAGTTGAAACACTTAATTTCTTTTCAAAATTAGCTATATGATAGGATTAAAATATTACTTTCACATATCGCCCCCGTAAGTCTGTTTTAATGGGTCGCAAAACAACCCCATAAGTTTTTGCTTCTTCTCAATTACAATTATTTCTAATTTATAAAATAGTACTTTATACTGATAACTAAATGTTTAAATAATTAGTGTAAACAATCGATTGTTGTTTTTAACAATTTACTTTTAGAACGTAGTTAGAAAGTTGCTATTTATTAACAAATTTTCCACTTTTTGTCCAATTTTGAATAATTTATGCATGTCAACATACATGCTTACTGTTTGTAACTATCTTTTCTTACAATTATTGTAATGCTAGAAAGTTACTTTTCCGCAATCTTTAGTTTTACTCTGACTTTTTAGCTATGAACAAATTATGAGTGAACCTCAAAACAAATCATTCTTTAAATAGTACTGTATTTCTTAAGTGAATTATTTTTGCTCTTTTCTTGATGTTTTGAAAAAATTAATTTAAACAAAAAAGTCATCTCACACAAGAGATAAAAATAAAAAATGAAATAATTAGTAGTCGGTGGGAGAACTAGGGCTGTAAATGAGTCGTGAATGTTTTGTTCTAAATTACAACAAGAAGTCTATTACGAAGAAAAATGTGGTATTGCACATACTCTAATATCAGACCCCCCCCCCCATCCTGCCCTACTAGAGAGTCAATTTATTATTTTTTCATGATTAAAAACAAAGCGAAGTAAAGCTTAACATTTTAGAAAAAACCGCAACTTTCTAGCACCTATCCAACAGAAAATAGTTATCAACACTAATAAATTATTGATTAAACAACTATTTTTGTATAACTTGCCTTATTAATCACTATATAAGTGGAAAGTGGACAAAAGTAAACAAATCAAGAAAAAACTGCAACTATCTAGCATTAATAAAGAAGAAGATAATTATGAACAATAACAATTTGTTTAAATAATTATCACTGCTAAATTAAATTGATTATTCCCTCACTTTTTTTACAAGAAATGCGTGTTAAACTTCATAGGGCTTGAGCCACATCTACATATCACTAAAAACAAAATTCATTTATTTTTTTGTGGATTCAAGCAAATTTTTGGACGATATAAATGAAAATTTGAAGAAAAAAAGTTGGCAATGCATTTTTGGACCACCCTAGCGTATATGCCGAGCCGGGGTATATTTTATCCAAGAAGATGAATTCCAAAACAAATGTCAAAAATGCTCATTTGTAGTTGAAATATTGATTTTGAAACAAACTAGAAAAAAACGAATTTTCAACAAAATAGTTAAACTTTCAACCAAGCATTTGAATTTTCGATCATAAAGATCACTTTTCTAATGAAAAAGATGAAGTTGCATACAAATAAATCATTTTTGTACTAAATTGTTGAATTTACAAGCAAAACTGTTCCATTGTAAACTATTAATAGAATAATTAAGTTGTAGGTTAAAATATCTGATTAGTAAAAAGAATTTAAAGGAAAAGTTCAATGTTCAACCAGATAGATGGATCATCGAATGACCAAATAATTTTTTAACTAAAAATAGAATAGATAAAGTTTCAGCTGAAAAACTAATTTAAAAAAAAAAGATTTTTCAGCTAAATAATTGAATGTTCTACCAGAGAGATCGATCTTTAAATCACAAAATACATTGTTAACGGACAATTTAAACAATTAACCAAGTCATTGAATTATCAATCAAGAAGATTAATTTTTTGACAGAAAACACGAAATTACAATAAAGTACGTACATTTTTGACCATATTTTAGAATTTTTCAAACATTAGTTGAAAAAGTTTTAATTTTTCCTCACTTTTAACATTTCAATAACACCGGATAGTATTGTATATTTTTTTTGTTTGCATACATTTTTACAGGGTATATAGTTGCACTATTTACTGAATTATTAAACTCACGACTATAGTAGATGTTTAGGGATTTTTTTGAAACAAGTTTACATAGTATTTATTTTTTTGACTCATAGCTTTTTAATAACGCCGGAATATATGCAGCAATATTTGTTCGTATACATACGTTTTTTTGAGGCATACTATGAATCAGTTTCTTAAATAAACATAATTAAACATGACCCCAGGAATCTTGAGAAAGTTCTTTTTATTCTCTTGGAGCGTTCCTAAATTCTTGAAAAGATTCTGAACTTATGTTCGAAATCTTAAGAAAATCATTTATTCCTTGAAATCTTTCAAAATTCATGAGAAACTTGTTTTTTCTTAACATTTAAAAATTTGAGCCTGTATTATTTTTGATAAATTGAATTGGATGCCAACTCGCTTTAAAATGAAGGAATTTAAATTGGATCCAAATCCAAATCCAAAATCCTATTTAACGTCTAATAATCAAATTGCTAAAAAATTCCTTATTTGATTATTTGATTTTCAAGTAGCAGGTAGTGAGGACGTCTGTTCATCGCTTTTGCTGCCTGTTTATTTAAATTTTTTTTA
>JAWWEA010390755.1:0-12182 GCA_035222095.1 Andricus quercuspetiolicola | reverse complement strand
TAGACGTGTCATTTTATGGTTATGGTTATCCTTATCTGATTTAATGTCCATTGATGTTATTTCTCTTGATTGATTTTTTGATTTTTTGTTACTGATTTATTATTATTGATTGATGATCGCTATTGTTTTTATTTGACTTCATGCCTGTTGGTGTTATCTTTCTGGTTTGATTCTGTGATTTTTTTATGGCAGATGTATTTTCACTGATCGATGATCGCTATTGTTTCCACCTAATTTTGTACCTATTATGTTATTTCTTGATTGATTTGCCACTATCGTTGTTCATATATTAATCCTGAGCTAAATCTTCTCAGTCTTAAATTACGACCATGACTTGAATTTTAAATTGATCTTTTTGATTGTCGCTTTGAATTTCCCTTCGGATTGAAATTTTTATCCCCCTCGTTAAGTATGACCAGGGTCCAAAACTTTGATTATCCTTTTCGATAACCCCTTTGCATTGCCCTCTTTTTCATGATTCTTATAATGTGACCACGTGCTATAGTTATTGAACTGCCCTAATTTGTGACCACCACCTTTTTGATGAATTGCGACTACCTTCTTTTTAATAAATTGTGATAAAATCATTATCCTTTGATCACTACTTTTGAGATACTCATTTTTGATTCTAACTGAGGCCACCCCGATAACGATGACCCAATTATAAATTTTGATGACCTCTTTTCGCTTAGCCCTTTGGAGGACCTTTCCTTTCCTCAGATTTGACAACCCGTGTTGAATATCGCTATCCCTCAGAGTTTTATTCGCCCTGTTTGGTTAACCCTTCTAAAGTTACCCTCTAGATGTTATCCTATCGAATTTTTAGTTAACGCATAAGTCAGCAATTATAAGCAATTGTAATTCTACTTCTCATTCTCTGTAACGTTTGTCTTTCATTTTTCAAATTCGTCACCGTGATTTACGTATATCAAAATTTGTAAACAGCGCACTAAACTCTCGAGAGAAGGGAGGAAAGAGGCGGCAGCAATGCCCCTCCACCTGCAATGCGACTGCGCGAGAGTCCCGGGCCAATCACCGTCCGGCAGGGCTCTGGATAAATACCGGGTCCTCGACCGACTCGACGCACTCTCGCTTCGACCTTCGCACAGGACTTACCCTCCTATGATCATCTCTGGTACTTGTACCATTTTCTTTGGGCTCAGAGTAAAAAATTTTTAATTAATTCCAGTTGTCCTTTACTGTCCCTTCGAGGTCGGTACGCTTTTTCAGCTCCGCAAACCTCTCTCTCTCGCTCTCTCTTCCTTTCTTGCGAGGTCATTACGCTCCTAGCAGCCCCGCCAACCTCTCTCTTTTCTTCCTTCCAAAGTCGGTACGCTCGCTGCAGCTCCGCACACCTCTCTCTCTGTTCTCTTCCTCTCTCTCTTCCGAGGTAGGTACGCCTTCTCGCGGCTCCGAAAACCTCTCTCTCTCGCTTTGCCTCCAAACTTCCCGGTGAATATTTTCCACTTAGCCGATTCTCCGCCTTAGCTTAGCCGACCTCCTTGACTCCTTCCGATCCCACGTAGAAGTCCTCTTCCACCTGCGACGGCGAACTTTCTTGCCAGCATGCTCGTAAGACGGACTCCCTACCTCCGGGTGTGAGGGGCCCGTCACGTAGCACCACCGACTGGGACACGGTTCCTTCTAGAAACGACCCACAGGCACAGACTCCGGACGTCGCCCTCCTCCATGGATGCTTTCCAGGCCTGGGGGTATCTTCTCTCCGCCAAGAAAGCCATCCGGATCCGCCAACAGACACCAAGCATCCGACATACCGAACCGAAATCAATGAGCCGACTCGACCATTTTCTTCGGCAAAATAACCGCCGCTTTCCAGTACGCGCACCTTCTCTAGCTCGCTCGACCTGAGCGAACGAACGCCGCCCACGAGGGAACAGCGAGTCACGGTTCCTCTGGAACCGTCTCGCGCCAACCGAACTTCACCAGAAGCGATGGTTCTTCCAGGAACCAGCTTGCAACGAACGACCAATTCCGCTTGCTCATTTGTTACAGCCTTCGCGGGTTATCTACACTCTTCTGCCTCCTCCTCCCTACCCATTACATCTAGTCGGAAAAACAACCTAACCAACCCCTGCTAGTATCAGTAGTACCCTGTCTGATTTGACATGGATTCGTTCACCAGCTAATTGAATTTTTCAGAAGATATTTGAGTCTTTTGTTATTTTGTATATAAGTCTCGCAAAAAAATGTGTCGCATTTTTTTGGGTTCCTAATGAGTTTTTTAAATAAATTGTTCACTTTCATGAAACAACCCAAGAAAATGTTTTTTAAATTCATTTTCTATTAAAAATAAACAATTTTAATAAACCCTAATACTCAAGGCTCAGATCGTGCGACTTTTTCTACTTTTCTAGAATTTTTTTAGGGAAACGTGACTTCTTGAAGGAAAATGTTACCAATGGAATGTTTTCCGTGAATTTTTCGTTTTAGCAGAACTCAGTAAGAGAATCCAATCATTTTTGTTGAAAGTTCATTGTGCTTAGTTAGAAATTCGAGAATTTGGTTAAATATTTAACTATTGTACTGAAAATTTAATTATTCTGTTGAAAGTTCAATTATTTTGTACCAAATTCAAATTTTGGATCAAAAATTTAACTGTTTTATTCAGTTTCTTTTTTATAGAAAATGTGTCCTTATGGATTAAAAATTTATCTTTTACGAAGGAAAATTTATCTTTCTTGCTTGCAAATTAATTTCGTTTATTTCAACTATTTGGTTGGATATTCATCTTTCTTTGTCGAAAATGATCCTTTTTGTTGAAAATTAAACTTTGCAGGTTTATCATTCAACAGTATTTTAAACTTTTTTGTATTTTTACTTGAGAATTTGATTATATGGTTGCAGTTCAATTCTTTTTGTTCGAAAATTTGACCGTGTGGCTGAATTTTTATAGGAAATATTAATTTCTCAAACAAGAAGTTTAATTTTCAATCAAGTACATTAACTTTCGGACAAATAGTTCAGATTTTTGATTTTCATCAAGAAAGATTTTTCAATTAAAAGAGAACAAATCCAACCAAATTGTTTATCTTTCAAGCCAAGAATATGAATTTTCTACAAAACATTTGAATTTTCAATCCACAAATATAAATCTTCAACTAGGAAGTGAATTTTTAACGAAATAGCGTAATCTTCCACCAGAAAAGATGAACTTTCAACAAAATGGTCTGATTTCAAACCAAAAAGAATAACTTGCTGACAAAACATTTAAGTTCTAAACCAAATAATACAATTTTCCTCCAAAAAGAAGAATTTTCAACCAAAAATATAACTTTTCAACCAGAAAAAAAAGGTTTCCTAATCTTTTTCGTCGTTATTGAAAATTTTTAGTAATCTTTTCATTTTCTACATTATTCCATATAGGTGTGACGTTTCAAAATATAAAAAATTAATGAAATTGTTTTTTAAAAAGTTCCCAATCTCAACCAAGGTCGTGAGTTTGATCATTTTTAAAAGTTCTTTTTTGGAACTCTGAAAAGTCTTCACGAGAAAATGTCTCACATTCATAATAAACTTATGCTGCGCCACGAATGACAAGCGCGTGATGAAAAATATTTTCCTATCTCTCTTGTCAATATTCAAAAGCTTTGGTAGTCTTTTTTACATTATTCCATACAGACACATGGATTCAAAACATAAAAAGTTTTTGGATTTTCTGAAGAAATCGAAGACTCAAATTTTGACTCCACATGGCACAACACAAAAATTTCTCTTTTTGGATTGAATATTTTTGTCTTTTTGTAGAAAATCTTTTTTTGTGAAAATCAAAATGTTTTTTCGGACGTCAGATCGTCTCCAATTTGACGGTGCTAGTTTTTTAAAATTAATAGTAAGTTTTCCTTTAACAAAATAAAAGGAAAATGTAATATTTTTCTTGATACAAAAAAAGTTCCAACTGGATAAAAAGTTATTCTTTATGGAATGTGATTTTATACTATTTATTATTCCTTATCGAAAACTGTAACATAAAGAATTGTCAATAATTTTTGCACACTAGGAAATTGCATTCAAACTACCGAAAGTTCTACTAGCGTCATCTGGTATTTTTACATCCTCATCCTAATGAGAAGGCATTAGCTCAAAATAAGATTTGACTTTGCCAGTTTTTATCATATCTCCATAGTTTGAGACCCACGAGTCAGAGAAAACGATTTTTACGAAGGTGCCTGTCTGCCTGTCTGTATTTATGTCTATCTGTATGTACACTGTAGGCACAATAACTATCGAAAGACTTATCATATTGGATTGAGCTTTGGCACACGTTCTTAGGACATAAAAGGTAAGAACTAGTTCGTTAGCCAGCTATTTTCGATGAAAATTCAAAAAGTTAGAGCATTTTAAAAATTCGGGATAACATTTTCTTCACGATTTTAAAATTCCATATACCCCATTTCGTAGCACTCAAAAATTCGAAAAATTTATCCTGACGATTGTTTTCGATAAAAATAAAGTTATCAGAGTTATAGCATTTTCAAAATGCAAAAAGACAAACGAAAATGAAAATTGTAAGCCAGTCTCTACCAAAGTCGTGAGTTTGATGAATTAAAAAATTTCCGTTGTGAAATTCTGCGCCTCTGACCGTCAAAATGTGTCTACGTGTAATAAAAATAAGTTCCGCTAAAAAAGGCACATGCCTGCTAAAAATTGCTTTTTAATCTCTTTTGTCGTTACCAAAAAGTTTTTTTTTTAACATTAGTTCATATAGGCATGAATTTTTATAATATAAAAAATTTATGAACTTGTTTTTGTTTTTAATTTTCCAACCTCAGTCAAAGTCGTGAGTTAAATTATTTTAAAAAAATTCTGTTTTGGATTTCTAAGAAATGATTGCGATAAAAGTTTCTTCATTCATAATAAAACTATACACATTCAAAAATGGCAAGCGCGTGTTGGAAAATTTTTTCTTAATATCCTTCGTCGTTATTCAAATCTTTTAGTAACCCTTTTATTTTTTACATTATTGCATATAGGCATGAAAGTTTCAAAATATAAAAAATTCATGGACTTGTATTTAAAAATTTTCCAATCCGAACCAAAGTCATTAGTTTGATAAATTAAAAAATTCCTGTTCTGAAATTCTGAGCGTGTTTCCGATAGAACTTTGTATATGCAAAATAAAACTGTTTTGAGACAAAAAAAGGCATGCGCATGCTACAAATTATTTTTAAATCTCTTTTGCTGGTGTGAAAATATAGGCAGGAGTTTTAAAAATATAACCAATTTATGAACTTGTTTTCAAGAAATCCCAATCTGAACCAAAGTCGTGAGTTTAATCATTTTTTGAATTTCCATGTCGGAGTTCTGTACGAGTTTGCGGTAAAATTGTGTTCATGTGTGACAAAAGCACACCTCGAAAAATGGCATGCGTGTGATTAAAAAAGATCTCGCGATCCCTTTCAACGTTATTAGAAAGTTTTAGTTTCTTTTTACATTTTTTATATCATTTGGTATAGGTACGAGGTTTTAAAAAAAAACACAAAATTATTTACCCAAAAGGTGGCTTTACTAATTTTGTGAATGCCGTAACTTTCGAATGTTGATCTGAAATGGCTGGCTAAAGAACCTGACTTCAGTTTAGGACAATAAAAGAGTGGAACAGTAAAATTTTCAGATAAAAAAATATGAGTCCAAGTAATGATATACGAACTCTCAACTATAGAAATGAATTTCTAACAAAAATAAATCGCAGCGGTTTTTGTGAAAAAATGAAAAGACAATTTTCTCAGACAGATACGAATAATGGTTAACATAGAAGTTTGCACCTCTGAAAGAGTTCTAGGGAAAACAATGTTGTTTTTCGCGATATCTTACATTGTTTGAGAGAAAAATTTAAAAATTTTATTTTTAAGAAAAACAAATTCTCCCGGCTTAAAAAATGGTTTAGCAAGCCTGATGCTGATAAGATGCCTTTCTTCTATCAGTAGAAACTTTTTAAAAATGTTTGGGAGAATAAAAAGGTGGCGTCTTCCAGAAAGAATTTTTTTTCGTGTTTCTAGAACTTAAAGAAAAAAATAAGAAAGATTTTCTGGAAAACCCCACCTTTTTTATTCTCTCAAATATTTATTGAATGTTTCTGCTAATAGAAAGAAAGCATCTCATCAGCTTCAGGCTGGCGAAATCATTTGTGAAACCGGGAGAATTTCTTTTTTATTGAAAATAAAATTGTTGAACTTTTCTCTTAAGCTTTCTTATAATTTTTTGAGGCGTGCAAACATTTATCCTAACAATTTTCCGTATCTGTCATTGTTTCCAAACAAAAGTAGAAAATTCGACTACCACAAAAAAGAATTCTGCTGATTACAAAAACTATTTAGCAAGCATCAAACTTACAAGATATCTTCATTGTCACAGGACAAGTTCAAAAAAAGATTGACAAAAAATTTGAAGGTCGGTTTTTTGAGAAAATCAAATTTTAAATTTTTCAGAAAAACCGATACCATTTTGTGAATTTTAAACTTTTTTCTAATTTCCTGGCGGATTTCGAAAGAAGACGATGAACGCTATTAGAATCAGAATAAACTTGTAAACGTCTCAATTAGGTCAAAAGTTATAAAGGTTTGAAGAAAAAAATAGAGTTACTTGAAAAACAAAGTGCAAAATTCAAATGCGCATAACTTCTTAGGAATTTTTTTTTTTTGCAATTCGGAAAAATATGTATCGCCTAATTTTCTCTAAAGAACAATATATTTCGTCCCCGAGAGATTCTGCTATTTCAAGTACCCTCCCTAATTAGAAATGGATTCGTTGACCAGATAATTAAATTTTTCAGAAGACATTTGAGTCTTTTGTTATTTTGTACCTAAATCTGTCAAAAAAATGTTTCTCATTTTTGTATTTTTGATGACTTTGTCAATAAATTAAGAAAATGGGTACGTACTCCCAAATTTCAAACAATTTTTTTTCAATTTTTATGGATCCAGAAACATGAGACATTTTTACATACGATCCTAAAATTAATAATTTTCATGAAATTACCAAAGAACTTTTTTTTAATTTATGTTCTGTTCTCAAAAGATTTCTGATCGACCCTAATGCTCAGGGCTCGGATCGTGCGACTTTTTCGACTTTTTCAGAATTTTTTGAAAAAAGGCGACTTCTTGAAGGAAAATGCTACAAATCGAATGTTTTCCGAGAATTTTCCGTTTTAGTAGAAGTCAGTAAGGAAATCCAACCATTATGTTGAAAGTTCGTTCTGTTTAGTTAGAAATTCGAGAATTTGGTCAAATATTTAATTATTCTGTTGAAAATTTAATTAGTCTGTTGAACATTTGTCTTTTTCGATAAAAAATTTGCCCTTGTGGATCAAAAATTTATCTGTTATGAAGGAAGAGTTATCTTTCGTGCTTGAGAATAAATTTTTTTTTATTTCGACTTTTTAGTTGAAAATTCACATTTCTTCGTTGAAAGTGATACTTCTTGTTAAAAATTCAACTTGTTAGGTTTATAATTCATCTGTCTTTTAAAATCTGATTGTTTAGTTGAATTTCCGTTAAAATTATTAATATTTACCTTGTATCGAATACTTTGTTGACAAATAATACTTTTACCAAGGGCATAATGTTCAATAAATAAAAGAAATAAAAAATGAAATAATAATTTCTTAGCCAAGAAGTTTAATTTTCAATTAAGTACATGAATTTTCAAACAAATACTTAAGTTTTCCAATTTTCATGCAGAAAAATTTTTCAATCAAGAGAGAATAAATTCAACTAAATTGTTAAATTTTCGAACCAAAATGTAAATTTTCTACGAAACATTTGAGTTTTCAATCGGCAAATATAAATTTCAATAAGAAAGTGACTTTTTAACCAAATAGCGTAATTTTCAACCCGAAAAGACGAACTTTTAACAGAAAAGTTTAATTACTAACCAAGAAGAATAACCTTCTGAAACGTCATTTGAATTTTGAACGAAGTAATACAATTTTAGCCAAAAAAGAAGAATTTTCAACCAAAAAGAATTATCTTCGTACCAAAAATAATTGGACTTCCAACCAAAGAGATACATTTTTAACTAAAATTCTCAATCTTTAACTAGAGTAGTCGCTTCATGGGACAAGTAGTTTTCGTTATAATCGTAAAAATAACATTAAAAATTTTTAAATGAAGTTTTTGGAAAAATGGCAGAAGATACGAAAAAAAATCAATGAAAAATAATTGTTCACACAAAAAGATTCACAAATTTGTCATTATTCGTTTTTTGATAGAGCGCGCAGCTTTTGTTTTAATCGCAAAAACTTACATTAAATATAAAGAAATTTAATTTTTAGACAAAAGACTGATGGGATGCGAAGTTTTTGTTCTATTTGTATAAAACAACATTAAAAATTAAAAAATTTGAATTTTTTGACAAGCGACATAAGCTATAAAAAAAAATGAATAGAAAAAAGTTGCTCTTCCAATAAAGAGTGAGAACTCGTCCAAATTTGTAATCAATAATTTTTTGATAAGACGCGCAGTTTTTGTTTCAATCGCAAAAAGTAACATTTGAAATGAAAAAAAAATTGGAAAAACGACGCAAGTTGACATCTTCAAAAATAACATTGAAAAAATGCAAATTCAATTTATGTCAAAACGACACAAGTTGCAACAAAATGTTCAATAACAAATTATTGTCAATAGGATGCGCACTTTTTTGAATTATGAACACAAGATATATGAAAATACTTTGTTTCGATATCAACGAATATTATGAATTGTAATAATATAAATTTATTGAATTGATACATTTCTCAGGGTAGCTGAGAATAAAATTCAATGCAGAATGATAATGTTTTTATTTTTCTACATTATTCCATATAGACACGTAGTTTCAAAATACAAAAAGTTCATGAAGCTGTTTTAAAAAAATCCCCAAATTCTACCAAAGTCGTGAGTTTGATTGATAAAAAAATTTCTTTTCTGCAATTCTTCGCGCCTTACCGGTCAAATTTTGTGTACGCCTAATGCAACTATGTACCTCTAAAAAATGCATGTACGCACTTAGAATGGTTTCTTAACCTCTTTGGTCGTTATGAAAGCGTTATAGTATTCCTTTATTTTTTCTAGTTATTCCATATAAATTAGAATTTTGAAAATTAAAAAATGTATGAACTTGTTTTTGAAAAAATTCCAAGTCTGAATTAAAGTCGTGATTTTAATTATTTTCAAAAATGTTTTATGTGGAAAATGACTCTTGCGGACTCCGTCATATGTCGACGTTTTGAGGTTCCTTGAGTCAGAAAAAATAGTTTTTACGTCGGCGTCTCTGTGTCGCTCTCGTTGTCGTTGTCGTTGTAGTCCGTAAACAGGATGATATTTGAAGGAATTACTTGATTGGATTGCCCTTTGGCGCACGTTATAAGGGCGCGAAATGAAAGGACGAATTTGTCAGCCAGCTATTTTGGACAGAATTTCGAAAAGTTAGAGCATTTTCAAAATGTTTGAGACCACGTTTTTTTTAATTTGAAAATTATATGTGGGCCCTATTATAGTATGCAAATATTCGAACAATTCATTCTGATTATTCTTTATCATAGATAGAAAATTGCCAGAACTATAGAATTTTCGAAATCCAAAAGAAAACAAACGAAAATTAACATTTTTAGCCAAACAAAGCATGAAACAAAAAAAAGTCAGGAAAAGAAAAATGTTTCTCTTTGCATTTCCTACAATATTACTATAACAGCTTTCTGAATTTTACAAAAGAATCGAAAATTCACATTTTGCTTGCATAAAAAATAATAAAAAATCAAAAATGCCATTTTACGGTCATACTGTGCAAGATGCGGGAATTGATGACTTCTCAAAAATTGTGCACTCAAAAATGATCTGCATATCTATTGTTAGTCACTTCCTAATAGGATGCGTACTTTTTGTTTTATTCGTAAAAAATAACTAAAATAATAAAAAATCGGCTCTCTAAGTGGGCACATTTTCATCAGAAACTTTTCTTATTCAACACTCTTTTTGTCTCGTGTTTGGGTTTTCAAAGAGACTGATTTTTTATATTTTTAGTGCTATTTTTTACAATCGGAATATTACCAATAATAATAAGAAAGCGGCCCTGTAAGTGGGCACGTTCTCATCAAAAACTTTTCTTGTTCAATATATTTTTCGTCTCGTGTACGGGTTTTCGAAAAAGTTGATTTTTTATGTCTTTAATACCATTTCTGGTGAATAAAACAATGAAATAACTACGAAAAAAACATTATTCATGGAAAATAAATTAATTTTTACATTCTTATCGCCAATGTGTCGCGAAAGCGCAATTCATTTCAAAAATTACTAAAAAATTTATCGTATTTATGTTCCAAAAACAACTTAGATACTATTTTTCACCTATTTCATATGGTTGGAAAAAATCTTCCCAATTGTTTAATTTATTAGAAGTGTACAGAAATATACGCCGAAGCAAAAGAATTTTCTTCTTCATTTGAAAAAAAATAGAAATTTAGTCAATTGTATATAAAGAACGTATAACATGGAACGCAAAGCGCGCTCAAACTTTTGGGTTTCTATTACACGATGAACAGAAACGAGCATGGAGCGCAGGTTTACATGATTTTTGAACCAATTATCGAGCGCGAAGCGCGAGTGTGTTGATAAGAACGTGTTCCTTAAGATCGATAGAACCTTAAGTAAATTAGTTCTTCTCCTCATGTAAAACTGACGTAATTGAACCAAAAGTATGTCATAACGATGAAGATTACTATTAGCCGGCAAAGCGCGTAATATCGAGCACACGAAGTGCGAAAACCTGGAGGGACCGAGCGTAAAGCGTGAGGCAAATGTGTCCGAGCGCGTAGCGCGAGGTGGATACATTATGAGCGCGAAGCGCGAGATAAACATATCATTGAGCGCGAAGCGCGAGACGATTACCCAATTAGGCGCAAAGCGCGAGATCCAACAGGCGTGCTCAAATTTGTGAGCGAAGCGAGCCGCACGCGAAACGCGTCATGAGAATGTGCCCGCGATGCGTGCAGATTTTTTTACATTATTCGTTATAGGCAAGAAAACTTGAGAATATAAAAAATTCATGAACTTGTTCAAAAAATATTCCAAATCTGTACAAGAAGTCATGAGTTTAATGAATTGAAAAATTCTGCTCTGAAATTCTGCACGTGTTTCCGATAGAGTTTTCTGTACGTAAAATAAAACTGTGTGCCGATAAAAGGGGCATGTGCGTGCTAAAAATTATTTTTCAATATCTTTTTTCATTATGAAAATATAGCTCCGAGTTCCTAAGATATATAAAATTTATGAAATTGTTTTTTAAAAACTCCCAGTCTCAACCAAAGTCGTGAGTTTAGGTATCAGTCACTCTAGAGCCCGAAAGGAAGGTGCACATGGAGACTTTTTTTCTCAAATAAAAGACAGCATAGATAATCAATCTCACAAGGATATGATCAACAACTTTTGATCAAAGTTTAAAAAAAAAAATGACACAAAAATATTTTAGGATGGCGGAGTAAACCACGATGCACTGGAATGTCTCGCCGCCGAAGTAGTAGGACGGCGTACACGGTAGCGTCCGAAGTTCGTAACGGAAACAGAAATAATTGTCATATTTTCAATTTCGATACTTTTCTGCTCTATCTAAATAAAAAAAAACCTAATGAACACCGAGCATTAATGAAATTTTCCACTGTTCTAACCAAAGCTACGATTTTTGATGAACTTTTTTTTGATATTTGTCTTTATAAAGATATTAAAAGTGGATAAACTCGTTTATATTTGTGGTTTATAGAGAGTAGTTTTTAATATTTCACAAGAAAATGAAACTGAATGAGGTCAATAGGTTAAATAGTTTTCGAGAAATTGTGTACGACCTTTGCGAAAGTATGGGTTTGTTAAAACACGCTTGAAAGTTTCGGTAATATACAACTTCATAAGTACACAACATACCGCTCTAAAACTTTTTTTGCATGTTTCGGATACATATTGCAACGAGACGAGAAATCAGTAGTAAAAGTCGAATGCCGGGAGGTGGGTAAAGCTGGAAGTACCACTTTGCCCAAACAATGTATGCCCTTTGCCATGATTAAGGGCTCATTTAGGGCTCATTTAATACCGAAAATCCAAATTTTAGGCTCTGCATTTTTTTTAAATGCATGGTACTGCCAGCTTTACCTAAAGCTAGCAGTATCATAGTAGAAATATTTGTTATATCAAATTTTTTCT
>JAWWEA010390643.1:0-12188 GCA_035222095.1 Andricus quercuspetiolicola | reverse complement strand
ATGAATTTCTCGTTGAAATTTACTTCAGGAATTGCACTGACCTCTTGGAAAACTTTGTTAATTTCAAATAACCTCTAGCTGACGTTGGACGTTACAATCGACCTATGACTTGGGTACGTACATAAACGTAGAATTTTCCGCTCTATCGATTGCAGATGTAAAAAAGGGGGTTTCTATTTAAAAAAAAAACAAAGTTGACCTTCAAAAAGTTATGAAGGTCAACTTCAAGGTCAAAATGTAGGTCACCATTGAAATCTACCATTGAAATCTACTTCAGGAATGACCTGGAGGAAGAAGGATGCGGAGGTGCCCGGATGAAGCGGACCCGGGCGTGAGCAGAAAGGACTTCGATGGATGGGATGATGGGAGCTCGTGAGGTGTTCGGAACAGGAGAGCTAGGGTTTGAAGGGGCGACGGTAGGAGTTATTTACGTTAAAAGGACAAAGTTTAAATGTTGGAAAACAGACAAAAAAAAGGATTTGTTAAATAATTTTGTTTAGACAGTTATCAAAAGTTATTGATTGATAGCAAGTGGTCATTAATAAATAATTGGCTATTAATTCCTGTGTGAAAAATGCTATTTTTTGTGTATAAATACACCAAAAAATACATATTTGGCTAAAAAATTGTTCTTAATAATAATAGCTGTTGATTGTCATTGACATGTTTCTAAAAGCTTATAGAAAAGTTAATAACACTTGACGAAGTTCAAAGAAGTTAGTAGGCAAGAAATAACGGAACATTGAATTTGTTAATTAAGTTTATTTAAATGACCATCAATTCTTATTAACTGGCTCCATATATTTTTGATATTATTTAAACTATTTATCGTATGTTAAGGTTGTTATAATTGTTGAGGGGAACTGTTAGTTGAATCCAGATAGTTGTTTTTCACAGTTGGAAATATTATTACTAATTTTAGAATAAGTTTGTAGTAAAGAGTGAAACATTACTACTAGAACCCCAGATTCTAGTAGTAACATTGATTGTTTAAACAAAAATTGTTTCAACAAATTTGGCAAAAATTTATTTTGCGTATTGAGTTTATCTGAAGTTATTTAACAGTCTGCTTCATTCCATCGTCGCTCACAATCGTGTTTCTCATTACTTCCTCGCTTACATTTTCTATGGAAATTTTTTTAATTGGCTCGCATGTCTGCAAAGACAGATTTTCAGATTCCCCGATAGAGAGTTGCATAATTTTCTTAAAAAGAAAAATCGATCTAAAGGTGAAAATGAATATTTTCAATTGTTTGTTTTTAGCGAGAAAGACTCCACCAGAATTTGCTTGAGGATCTTTAAAATTTATATACTGTTAAGTAAATCAATGAGCAGGAAATTTCCATTAGTTATATCAAAAAAAAAAGAGTTGTATTGCCAGTTTATACAGTTTTATTCAACTAAGATGAAAAATAGGTATTACCCAATACTGTGTGATTATATGAGCAGACAAGAATCTAGATAAAATTAGTTCTTCACAAAAGAAATCTCTTTAGAATCTGTTGGTGTTAACAGAAAGTACAAATGAACACAATTTTCGTGTCAAAACTCAGATACGATTTTCAACTCTGAAATTTGCATTTTCTTCTTATAGTGGCGAAATAATAAAAAATATATTCCAAATGGTTTTTCAAGTTTTATCAACAAAAAGGTCATAGTCGAAATTTTAGCACTATATCGCAACTATCCATACATTAATTAAAAGAAGTATAAAACGATAACGGATGGAGATTATTGTCTTTACTTTTGACGTAAAGATGGAAGAACCTTGCTAATAATAAACAATAGAAAGCTTGCAGAAATTCAAAAATATATCTTCATTTATATAAATTTGGTATCATCTTGAAAACATTGAGGAATACGAAAAACTGACAACATTTTCAGGTTTCTATAAAAAGGAGGATGTTCCTGTGCCACTTCAATCTAAACCATTTAGCGGATTTCCGAAAGTGCGAAAAAAATAAAAATTTTTAATAATTACGACAGTAGTCAAAGATAGGTGAAGACTAATTAAATTTTCAGAATTTTAGAGAGGAGGTTTGTATACATCAAAATACAGCAAATTATAAGGCTTTTGCAGAACAGGATTGTTTTCGACAAACTCGAACTAATCCAATAGAAAGCATATAAAAATTCAAAAACAAATTCCTTATTTTTTATTTATCTCGAAAACGGTGAGAGATAGGCCAAAAATCACCAAATTTTCACATTTTAGTGAAAATACTTGATCAGCCCGAACTAACGTAGTGAAGAAAATAGTGAGACATACATGGAAACTTAAAAAAACAATAAGGAATTATAATTAATGTTAATATTAACGAAAGTTGCATTTTGAGATTTCCGGAAAACGATGGAAGATACCTACAAACTACAAAATTTTGAAGATTTCTAGAAGGGGATAGATTTGCTGGTTGAAAATAATTGAATGGCGAATTCAGATTGATTTCAGTCGGATCGGATTGAAGTTGATGATGAAGTTGATGATGATTGAAGTTGATGATGGATTAGATGAGTCTCAGATTCTTCGGCCTAATTTTTTTTCATTTCACAGGCTCGATTCGCTCGTGATCCTATTGTGACTTTTACGTATAAATACCGTTTATGAAAATTCCTATAATCACAGCCCTATCTTTTTTTTAGTAGTTTAGCGTACCCTTGCCCCTTTTCCATCAGCTTTTCTTTTTATTATTTGAAGAGTAAAAAAAGCATATCCCATTTTTATTAATCTTTTCTTTACATTATTTAAAAATTGAAAATACAACCATATCACATTCTTACTAATGAAAAAAGGTAGGTGTGAGCGGAATCAAAGGTTACCCCTTTTGATAATTAATCATTTTTCTGTTGAAAGTTAATCTTCTTGGTTGTAAAATAACCTCTTTGGTCGAAAATTCAACTACCTTACTGAAAATCATTTTTCTTTTTTGTTTGGGAATTAATTTTCTTTGCTAAAAATGTAACGATTGCATTTTTTTTAGTTCACGTACTTTGCTAAACATTCGTGTTTTTTCGTATATAATTAATTCTTGATTACAAATTCATCTCAGTTGGCTAAAAAGGCAACAGTTTAGTTGAAAATAGTTCTGTTTTTATTGAGGATTTAACTATTTTGTTGAAAATTCACAAATTTTTCATGTTCTTACTTGAAGAGAGACTCTCTTAAGGTTGAAACTTTTCACATTGAAGTCAAAAAAATTTCAATTTAGAAATATTAAATTCAAAGGCTTAATTATTTACATATATGAGGTGGAAACTTGCAACACTTTTAAAAGTTTTTTCTTCAAAGTTTCTTCAATTCAAAAAAATTTCTTTTGTTCCAAGAAATGTTCTTCTGTTGCAGTGAAAATTCTTCTATATTTTAAAATAGTTTTCTTCTTCTTAAATATATTTTTGGTTTAATTTCAAAGTTAGAAGTGTTCAAAAATTGATAGATCACATTTTTATGCTGAATATATCGAATATTTTATTACTTTTGGAGAAATTAAAGAATTATAGAGAGGAAGGAATTAACATAACAGTAATTTATTTAATCATTCAATCCCAAATTTCAAATTAATAATTATTCAATTGCGAATCGTACTTTAAAATTCGGGATGATAGAAGAATCCCCAAAAAAAATATAAACTACCAAATAAAAAAATTCCTGGATAATAAAATCTCCGACAGAAGGACGATTAAAAAATCCCCCAAAATTAAATTTTCGACACTTTAAAGTTTTCTTTTCCGAAAATTTGACAGTGTCGGCAATTTCGCTTTTCCAGTCGAAGTGTAAAAAATGTGACTATTTACACACTTTCAATCTATATTACCTTACAAAAAAGTACGCATCTGACACGCAATATGTCGCTCACTTCAAGTGCATAGTTTTATGCGAAAAATTATAACTTTATAAATTTTAATAACTTTGACAATTTATTTGATGTAAAAGTTTCAATCATATTTCATAAAAAGTAAGTAAACACTTTTATTAATTGACTCTAGAAGAGTAAACTTATGATTTTGTAATATTCTATAAGTAAATTGCTAAAATATTACTGTTTCATTAGTCATACTCAATTAATGGCCTAATTAGCAAAATGTTCAACAACTCAGATATAGAGAGTCAAATTACGTTGAAAATAATGTTTGAGAATTTAAATGTATTTTTAACATCTCTTAAAAACGAATTGAAACAATAATAATTCCACTTGCAAATAGACTATGTGACCTCCACCAGCATAGCGTATTTACACGTTATTGCATCGTATAAGGAAAATATCTCAGTTATTTACGCATTGAATTTAGTTCACCTACCTTCCTTTCTTCACATTAAAAATGAAATCTTTAATGTACACGGAAAATAATTTTTATTGAGTCATGAAAATATCGGTACAAATACAAACATATAAAAATTGCAAACATGAGTACATAGTTAACATATTCAAAACATTTGGTATAATAAAAATGCCAATATATTCCTATTCTCATTTATTGTTATTTTTAGTATTATTTATCACTACATTCATATTTTTGGATACATATTCACCTCGAAATCCAAAAAAAAATACATGGGGGTCAACATTCTGCAGAGCGAAAAGGCATAAGCGCCCAAGTTAGAAATTTGAAAAGAACATAAGCGCCATCATTTGGCAAACCAAATCGAAATATATAATAAAAAAATTCATGAGCACTCTTTTACTTGCAATTTGCAAATGACAATCTTTTTAAATTCAATTTATTCTTTATTGTAATCAACAGAGTTGAAAATATAAACATAATTATCGAAAAAACGAAGAAAAAAAGCAGAATTTCCATTTGTTTGAACAAATTTTTCCAACCTGCAAATCGCGAAAAGTTATTATTCTCTGAAATTGCTGCCGCAGGTAATGAATTTTGAGATATTATGCAAGATCGAAATGAACTCTACTTTCTTATGAATAATTTTATGTTCCAAAATCAGAGCATGAAAAAATTTATAATTCAAAATTAGACTTCCAAATTACCTCCTTTATGGCTCATTGGCAAATAACAAAGGGAAAAAGAGTGTGACGTTGCTTGTGAAAGACATTTTTCAATTATTTAAACACGCAAAAGAATGAATGATAATTGCTTCAATAATTGCAAAACTGTCTGCCACAATAAATATCCCTCTTAACATTCATCGACTGCACTATTTTTTGCAGAACATAGAAACTTTTCAAGTTCGAAGCTAAAAAAAATTGTTTAAATAAATACCAAATTTCGGTATAAAATAGATTACTCTCCACAATCGGTAATTTTCATTAATTTGAAAAAATAGCTTTGGACAATTAACAGGGAAAAAACTGTTCAAGAAAATAAGAAATGTTTAAATATTTACTAAATCTTTCTCTAAAAAATAGATGTGTTACGAAAATCTCGAAAGCATTATTGACGTGGCTTTTTCTCAATGCCGATTGGGTAATTTCAAAAACTAGAAGGAAGGAATGTTGCCCAATTCGCACACATAATTACGAATTCAGTTCCCGGTGATTAAGATTTATTAATGTGAGATTTTAATATTCAATTTTCAGTTAAAATAATTAATTTCCAACCACGGAAAAGGGAATTTAAAAAAAAAATAGTTGAACTTTCAACTCAACTGATGAGTCTTTGTTAAAAAAATTAATTTTTAACAGAAAGTATAATAATTGATATTTTCTTTGAAAAATATTATAATTTTCAATAAAAAACTGGTCAACTAAACAAAAACATACGAATTTTTTACCAAATTAATTGAATTTTCAACTAAAAGAGACGAGTTTTCAATAAAAGAAGTGTATTTTCGACTGAAAAATATCAACTTTTCAGCAAAAATGGAATAGCTGCATTTTCGTAAAAAAAATCACTTCCAGCAAGAAAAAAAATGAATATACGACAAAATTTGTTGAATTTTTAGGCAAAGAAATAAACTTCTAACCAAAATGATGCACCATTGATAAAAAAATTTTTTTCAACTAACTAATGGCGTTTTCTACTAAAAAATAAGTAATAAAAATTTTTGTAACAAAGTGGATGAATTTTCAACTAAACAAGATAAATTTTCAACAGTAAATAGAATAGTTTAATTTTATGTAAGAGAAATGAGATGAATTTTCAACCAAAATATTAACTTCTCATAAAAAAAATCAACGAAAAATGGAAGTTAAATTATCAGTCAGAATAATAATTTTCAATAAAAAACTAATTTTCAACTAAGGAAATAAAAACTCCAAAAAAAATGATTAATTTTATGCTAAGAAAAGAATAACTTTTAACAAAATACATGCATTTTAAACCAAACATTTTTATTTTTAATGGAATTTTCAACCCAATAGTGGAATTTTCAACAGAAAAAGTTAATCTGATACTGATGAAAGACAAATTTTTAACAGAGTAGATGAATTTTCAACTGAGAAAAATTTTCAATAAATATAATAGTTTAATTGTAAGTTCGAGAAATAAGTTTTCCACCAAAGAAAATAAATTTTCAACCAAACACATGATTTTTCAACCAAAAAGATTAAATGATCATCGAAAAACAATTTTCGACAAAAATGGAATAGATGAATTTTAGGATAAAAAAATTAGTTTTCAGTTAGAAACTGATTTTCAACCAATGAAATAAAATATCAAACAAAAAGATGAATTTTCTACCAAGAGAATAATTTTTCACAAAATACATGATTTTTAAACCAAATATTTCTATTTTTAATGGAATTTCTAACCAAAAAACTATTAGGTTGAGAATTTCATTAAAAATAAAAATATTTGGTTACAAGTTCATGTATTTTGTGAAAACTTATTTTTTTCTCCGTAATCTAGAGAAGATAAATTTTCAAGAAAAAATAGAATAGTTTAATTTTCTGTTAGAGAAATAAGTTTTGAAGTGAACAAATAAATTTTCAACAAAATAGTTTAAAGCACGGGAAAATGCGTCAATGTTGGCCGATTGAAAAAAATGGAAATAGACAAAATTTTAGTTTGAAACTATTCGTACCAAAAAATGTATTTCCAGAATAATTTTTTTCTTGTGAATTCTCAAGGTGGAAAGAATCAAAAAGACGAAAACCTCGATTTGACCCGAATTTTTATTTTTTGAAACTGCCGTTGGTCATAAATATTACGTTTCAAATTGCTGCTTTCAATATTTCAAAAATTTGTTGAGTTTTTATTTTCCTCCATTATGTAGGTCTTATATAAATTTATATACTTATACCAAGCAGTTATTTGTTTTTCAATATTGAATTAGCAAATATCTTTACACAACAAGTCGCTTGAAATTTTAAAATCTTTTACAATATCCGGAAATTCTTTTAAATACCAATAAATATTTTAAAATCTTAAAAAACCTTTTAAAATCCGTGGATACACGAAAAAAAATTCAAACTGTTTTAATAGTGCAGCAATTCATCATGCTCAAGAAAGAGAAGATATTTTTGGTATCATGATGCTTTCATATCGAATCGGTTTCCAAAATTAAAACAAAGAAACGTTCTGTAAGATTTTTTAAATCTCTTAAAATCCGTTGAAATCTTCTAAAATCTTTGCAAATCTTTTGAAATCCATACAAATCTTCGAAATTCCATTAAAATCCCCTGACAATTCTTTCAAATCTATTGAAGTCCCGTTACTTCTTTTCAAATATAAAATGTCTTAAAATCCCTTGAAAACCTTCAGAGTGCTTTTTAATCCACGGAAATCATTCCTAATTCCTTAGAATCCCTAGTAGGCCTTGTAGTTCCTAAAAATCTTGTGAAATCCCTTGAAAATTTTAGATTCTCTCTGAAATGGTACCAGGCAATTTTTTCAAACTCTTGAAGTATTTTTAGATCATTTAAAATCCATAAGACATCTCTTGATCCTTTGAATCGTTTAAAATGCCTCAAACCTTTTGCAGCATTTTACAGTATTAGGCGGAATTTTAATTAACTCAAATCCGAATATAAGAAGCAAGAAAATTGGCGTCACAACTACTGGGACATTTACCTTAGAAGGAGGTTATTTTTAACGTAAACATAGTAAGGTAAAACTCATTATGTGTGTAAATAATTTTTATTCTTCCTTTTTCAATCAGTAGTAATTTTTTAGAGGAAAAGTTATACCTGTGAAACTTTATCCACCTGAACCCCGTGAATTAAGGATTAAAAAATTTTACGGGTACAGTATACAATTTCTGTTTATTATCAAGGAAAAAAGTAGATGATATTCCCAAGAAACAGACTTTAAAGGTATTTCAAGGAATTTTACAGGATATAACGGATTCTATTGATTCTTCAGGGATTTTCAAGGATTTCAAGGGCTTTCAAAGAATTCAACAAGATTTAGTATACCTTGTGGAATCTAAAATTATTTCGAAAGATTCATGGCATATTAAAACAGTTCAAAAATTTTAAGCGGAATCACCAGATTACAAAGAATATCAAAAGTTTACAAAAATTTGAAGGGATTTCAAAGTGTTTTGTGGAATTTCCAAACATTTTAGGATTAGTTCGAAAGTATTTGTAGAAAACTTCTGAAATAAATATAATAAAATGAAATTGCAAGGTTTCGGGATTTCCATAGATTCTAGGATCGATTTCTGACAAAAATAAAAAATATAGTTCTATCAATATCGCCACTGAGGGACACATCACGCGGGACGGTGGTGATAGTGAACTGCGAGATGGTCTGTCAGATCTCACTAATTGAGCAGTTGGCCAGCAAGAACATCTTCGTCAAACGGTAAACAGTGAAACATCAACTGTGCCTGCTGAGGATGCTTTGGCCAGTGTTAGCAATTTGCAACCAAACACCTCAACAGAAATAACCAGGGAGAGCATCAAGTGGGATACCACAGTGAGAAGAATCGGTGCGTCTCCATTATGAAAGTACGAAGTATGAAACCAAAAGTAAATAGCGATACAACTTTAGGACGAAGTTTGCTGCAAAGTATCCTAACGTATAAAAGGTTTCAGTGGAAAGACTTAAAATAAAGATGAAGGGCATTCGAAGCAACCTTCTTATCTTAGAAGATCAATGAATGGAGATCAAACAGCAGATTGATTTGGCATAGAGAAATGTCGACAATGCACATCATTTATAGGGAGCCGCATCAGATGATCAAGCAGCGGCAATTGATGCTTTGGCGCAACCTAATGATGAGCCAGCATCACCACATCCTCCAGAGGCAGACAGCCTAATTTCAGCAGAGTCAGAAGCAGAGGTTCAGTAACCGAAGAGGCGATTAAAGTGGACATAGCACGTGAAAAGAGATAATGTACACCTTTATTTTTTGGCAGAGAGAAGTGGGCAAAGTGTAAAGAGAGAACACCATCGACTATTCTAACTTAAGTACCCAGAGCTAGCCACAAGATTAAATAAGCAGAGTCGAGCAGTCCAATACTCTGAATATCTGTCAACAGATTACTTTCAGCTGTTGAAATAGCTGACAGCAAAATGGAGGTCGAACAACAGCTTCCTGTTGTTCAACTCTGTTTGGAAGATGTGGACAACGAATACCTGATTGAAGTTTCAGGTATATGTGCTAGAAACAATATTCATCAAGTACCGGATCCACTAGAACAACATCCAGACATTGATAACGATGATTTAAACAGTGGAATTCCAGAATAACTAGAGCACGTTGAGAGGAATTTTGGCCATGCTCTACTAGAGTTCAGACATGTAGTACCTATGTATTTGAATGCAACACAAACTGCGTTAGAGGTGCAAACTCTTGCATTTTGTGCAGCTGTGGCAGCTGTTGTAACGTGGGACAGCAGAGCAAGGCCTACACATGCAGTCTTGACCCCAGGAGAGGATCAAGATCCATCATAGAAGATCAGGTTGTATATCAATGTCAGCAAAGTCAGGTACATATTGGGTCAATTAACTCAATATAATAACGGATCTAGAACCAGGAAGCTGATACACCATGTTACTAAAATCATTCACCCTCGGTACATCAAGATATTGACACTAGCAATATTGGATGAGATTATAGACCCACAACGGCCAAGACTTGATGTACCTACTGCTAGGCTGCGGCGGTATAAGAAAAGTAGTACAAAAAGGCAAAAAAAATTGAACCCTTCCGGCTGATGAAAGAAGGTCCTATCGTCAGCCGAGTGTAAATCGAAATAACCAGCAAGACATCAAAGTCCTTCAATTGAAAGACATGACTAAGTACTGGTCGAGTGTTTGAGAAAAAACAAACAGAAGCAACTTAAACACTGCGTGATTTTAACTAGAGGAAGCAAGAGCTAGCAATAACCCTGGAATAGAGTGGACTAACATTACAGCTTCAAATGTTTCAGTGGTTTTGAAAAGGACGAGTAACTGAAAATCTACTAGTCTGTACATAGTGCACAACTTCTCGTACAAGCCCTTGATGAGTGTGCATCCTATGTTGGCAAGGTCTTTTCAGAAGATCAATGAACACCCAGATTTGATTCCAGGCTTTATGCTCAAAGGTACTACGTATATGTTGCCTAGAAATCCAGGCACTCAAAATCCATCTAAATTTCGACCGATAGCCCGTCTTCCAACAATTTATAAATGCCGTATAGCTATCATTGCAGATAAGGCATATTCTCACTGAAACGAGAATGGCATTCTTACAGGAGAACAAAAAGGATATTGTAAAAACTCTCGGGGCAGGGAAGATCTAGTCACCACAGAGGCTGTTGCCCTGACGCAAGCTCATAAACATCAAAGAAACTTTGACATAGCATACATTGACTGCAAGCAAGTATTTCCTTCCATACCATATGACTATTTGCTTAAAGTTTCGAAGATTTGCAAGATGTGACCATGCATTATTGACCTTCTAATTCATGCGTTGATGCTTTTGGTCATGGATAACCAAAGATAACTGGATCCAATATGCATTACAACGGGTATCTTTCAGAGAGACTCCTTCAGTGCACTATGGGTCTGTTAAGCGTTGAACCCATTGAGCAAAACACTGAATTTTTCTGTTCTTCAATGATACATACATGCAAATCGGACTGGATAAATGCAGTGCAGTGCATTCAGTCAGAGAAAAATTAGAGACCGCAGCGCAGCTGAACGATTTCGAAAATGACATCGAGGCAATAGCTGAGAGCGAGTCATATAAATACCCGGGAATTTTCGAATCTAAGGGTATTCAGCATACGATAGTTAAGAAAAGCCTAATGACTGCCTTCACTGCAAGACTCAGATTCATTCTGAAGAGTTCTCTCAACTCGGCAAACCAAATCAGAGCAATCAACACCTATGCCATCCCTGTCCCCAAGTAGTCCTTTGGGCTTATCAAATGGTTTAACGCCTACTTTGAAAGATTTAACAGAACCGTCCGCGTAAAAATGACGAAACACCGAATCCACCACAGTAATTCCGCGATTGAGAGGGTAGTTCTGCCATGGCATAGAAGGGGTAGGGTCGTTGTAGACGTCAAGAAACTGTGTAAGTAAAAAGTTATACAGTTGCGAGATTATTTTACTAGCAGGTGAGATATTGCGCTTCACAACACCATCTGTAAAGCGTATCCTGACGACACGCCCTTGAATTTTTCCTCAGATGTGGCGGGCATTGTACATAAATAACTTGCCCTAAACCTAGGACTCTTAACAGAATGGATGCCATTCTATAGGTACATTCCAGTGTCCGTTTTAGAAAACGAAGATTACATCTTATATTGGTACGTCACTATGCAGACGGATCATTACATCCGATCCAATCGATACGATATCGTGATGCGATAAAAAAAAGGTGGAAGAGTCTACATCATCGACATTGCTTGTCCAGTTAACCGAAATTTGTAGGCAGCCTATACAACCAAGATCCATAAGTGTAGCGAGCTAGGGCATGAAGTAAAGACAATATGGAGGAATGTGAAACATGAATCTATTCGTCCTATTGTGATTTCGGCTGCAGGCAATGTGCACGCAAGTTGCACTGACCATCTTGAACATTTAGGAGTGAGCAGGGTACTGGCAGTAGCGCAGAAGGCGGTTTTATTAAAAACCTGACGCATTGTAAGAAACTTCCTAGACCATCAGGAAGCAAGCGACTAAAAAGCTATGTAGTGATACATGGTAGCTCTAAAAAAGCATCCAGAGGCGACTGTTGTCACCACCAACACTCACGGCCGCTGTTTAAGGATAACAGCGGTAAAATACGAACTGGAAACTACGCCATGCTCCTAATTTTGTACCTACAACAACACCATCGCAAAATATTGCAAA
>JAWWEA010390474.1:0-18797 GCA_035222095.1 Andricus quercuspetiolicola | reverse complement strand
AAATCTTATGCAGCTGTGTAACCCTCCTTCATAGGTTCGGAAATAAAGTCCACTCTATCATTCTTCCATGCCGATGGCACGTGCTTTAGAGCAATTGCCCTAAATAATATCGTCAGTGGAGGAACGACGAAATCCATACCTTTTTGTAAAAGTGCTGGATAAATGCCATCAACCTCTGGCGATTAAAAGGGACCGAACGACCCTACAGCTCATTCCACCTTTTTGTTGGCAACGATCTTGGCCGCGAGATTCCAATCAGTCCTTCCTAACTCTTGGCCCCAGCTATCCTCCTCTTCGTCCGTTGCAATTCTTTAAAAACCCGGGAAGTGAACTTCCATCAGGTGGTTCAGCGTTGCTTCTCCATCTTCGTTAATTTCACCATTATCGAGCCTCATTAGTCTGAAGTGAGGTTTTGGGACTGTTGACATTACCTTGTGAATCCTCGCACTTTTCGGAATGTCTCTCGATTTCGCGCAGTAACCTCTCCAATCTTTCTGTTTATACTTTCGTATTTTCTTATTGTAATCATACGGGGCCGTCCTATAGATGTCCACTACCATGCTCCTCAGTTCATGCAAGCATAGAGTCAAAGCGAGAACCTCACTCCTGTTTTTAAACTAGAATGTGGGGGTATCACCCTGATTCAGAATCTTCAGCTCAGTACCCGCTAGGTATTCCATTAAATCTTTCCCTCTGTCATTGATGTCTCTCCTCTCCACACCGTATGGTGGGAGTTTGCATAATACCCCAACAGGAGGGGAATCCTGTTCTCATGGCAGAGCCCGGGAAATAAGCCGCGGCAATGATCACCTCAAGTCTTTCTCCAGTTCTGCCCATGAGTCACACCATAATAGCGGTGAGACTCGTGGAGAAGAGATTAGGCACCAAGATCGCATCCATACCCTTGACGGCTATCCATGCCCTTGGAGTTTTTTGCGCGGTCCCTTGTATATGGAGCCGCAACCTGGAAAGCCGCTAATCTTTTCCCTGTATAATGAGGGTTCTTGGATTAGAGCAATTCCTGCTTACACCACATGAATGCGCATGACTGGAACCGCTGAGGACCCCATGAAACAGACTTATACGGGGAATATTTGAAAAGTAATATTTTATTCATATTCTGTGGCTAATTGTAAAGAAAAATATTGTTTTTCAACTTCATTCAGCTAATTTTGACGTTTCTGAATAAAAGTTATAATTTTTTTTAAAAATTGATTTTTTTTTGTGTGGATTCGAACACGGTTCTGCCAGGTCTTTCTCCTACTTTGTCTTTTCCCTGTTTCTCTCCCTGTTTCGACACGCTCTAGTGAGCACCGCAATCCCATCGCAGCTCCTGATACTCATCCCGGCTGCGTGGCGTCAAATCTCGGAAGAACAATATCAGGGGGTACAATCTCAGAGTTTCACTATATTTTTTAAAAAAATTTTACATTGCATTTTTGGACCACCCTATTAAATATACTAGTATTGGAAGTAGACATATCAGAAATTGCAGGAATATGCCAAATTATAGAATTACGGTATCTTGGGGAGTTCCTTTGCATGTAAAATTGGGACATTAAAGTTAAATTTAATTATTTCAACTTAGAGTCTTTTAAAATTAATTACTCATCAATTCTCAATATACGTCAAAATTCAGCACATTCATCTACAAATTGAAATTTTTTACAATAAAATAATTGAAGTTATAATGTTCAAATTTAAAATTTAGCACTCTAAAATTTCAACGATTCAAATATTTCTATTTCAACAAATTCAGCTTCAAATTATTTATTCCGTGAACGATTGTTTAATATTTGCAACGTTTTTATAATAATAATTTCATTCGGAAGGTAATAAAGTTAATAAAGTATTTGAAGATAATTACATTAAAATTTAGTGAACTTGAATATTGTGCGCGCTACGCGCGCACTAATTGCCCTTTCTTCAGACAAAAACTCGGTCATGGATTTTACAGAAAATCTTATATTATTTGAGAACGTTCCATACAATCTGCAGAATTTTTCTCATGATAGCGAGAAAATTCCGGTAAATTCAATATGAAGGATATAATTTTTCCCGCTTACTTACAATTCTTCAAAATTGGCAGATTATTTTTTTCATTGGCAAAATATGACTCTCCGCGTGTGTAATAACATGTCGCTGTACATTTAATATTTTATCAACATTTACAAGCATAAAAAATACATTTTCAAGTTATTTTCTTTCTTTCTGGTTCAAAACTTAACTACTTACTTGAAAAAAGAATTAATTTTTCAAAAATTAATTTTTTTGTTTGATGAGTTATCATTTTAGTTGAAAAATCTTTTTGTTTTTTTTCAAAATTTAGGTATTTTGTTAAAGTATTTTTTAAATTATTTTCTTAACTGGAAATTGAACTATTGCACGTTTCGTCTAACATGTATCTTCTGCACTTGAAATTTCTACTATTAGGTTCGAAATTTTTGTATTTTGGTGAAACTTTGATTTCTGTGGCAGAAAATTATTCCTTTTGATGACTAATTTACTTGTTTCATGGAAAATTCATTTATTTTCTCCAAAAATTATTTTTTCTAAAAAAATTATTTTCCTAAAAAATAAAATTTTTTTTAATTGAAAAAACTGTCTTGGTTTGAAATTCAACACTCTCCAGACGATTCCTGTTTCTTGCTTTGAATTAGCAGTGCCTTATTAAAAACTAAAATATTTTTTGTGTTGTTTATAAAAGATCCGTCCCGGTGCAACAAAATATGTCTCGCCGCGTGTGAAATTACCCGACACCGTACTTTTAATTTTTTTTTTTAATTCAAAAAACATAAAAGATATATTTTGAAAATATTTCCGGATGAACTGTTCATCAAGGTAGACTTGAATTTGACTATTTGAATTCGTTTTGAATTTTTTATAAGGTTCCATTCACCACGCTTTCTGAACATGTTTGTCCCATAGATGTATTAAATTATTTCATTTTTTTGTACAAATTTTATATTTTTGAAATGTAACATTTACGTGCATGATGAAAGTGAGATAAATTGAAGTTCTATAATGTAATATTTTATTTATTCAAGACAGAAGTATACAACAGTACTTTAATTTAAACTTGACACGAGCTGAATTGAATAACTTTATTGTCAATCACAGTCAAAATGGTATTTTTACAGGAAATAAAAAATTAACATTTTTTTATGTTTGAAAATTCATTTCCTTAGTTGAAACTTAATATTTTCATTGAAAATTAACTTTTTTAACTGAAAATTCAACTACGGCTTTTTTTGTCGAAAATTTGTCTTTTTTGACAGACATTTAATCTTTTTAGTTGGAAATTCTTTAGTTTAGTTAAAAATTTAACTATTTTGTTGAAAATTCATATATTCTTTTAAAGATTTTTATTTTTCCGTAGAAAATTCATCTTTTGTGTTGAAAATTTACCTTTTGAGTGAAAAATTAATTTTTTTGTTTGAAGCTTCATCATTTTAGTTAAAACCTAATTTTCTTTCTTAAAAATTCAAATGTTACTTTCTTTGATAAAAAAAAAGATTACCAGAGCTATAGCATTTACAAAATTCAAGAAAACATCCGACAATTTCAAGACAAATACCGCACGATGTGGGAAAAAGTCAAGAGCAGAAAAATCTTGCCTTTTGTACACCGTGCAAGATTATCACAACAACTTTACGAATTTTCTTGAAAAATACAAAATTCAAATTTTGATCGCACAAGACATAATGCAAAATAAGAAATTCTATTTTAGGGTCAAACTATGCGACATACGGGAAAAGATAAATTGATAAAAATTATGCACCCAAAAAAGATATAAAAAAATCGTTATTAAGGGCTTTTTGATAGTAAGCATAGTTTTTGATTTATTCCTAAAAAACTACACTAAAAATAAAAAAATTAAATTTTTGGACAAATTACACGATCTAAGATGAAAAAATGGACGAAAGTTTCTGAAAAATAAAAAAATTTTAGTACGCATATTTTCTTTAACAAGTTTGTAAATTTTTTGTATTTTGAAACCTCGTGCCTGTATGTAATAATGTAAAAGAAAGCAGGGATTCGAACGAAATAAGGGGCATTTTTGGATATTGGAGTACATCTTCCAGCACGCGCTTGTTATTTGTAGAGGAACATAGTTTTATTTTTATTAAGCAAAATTTTATTGTAAAGATTTTTCAGCATTCCAAGGCAGAAATTTTGAATATGATTAAACCCACGACTTTGTTTGAAAATGGGAATTTTTTAAAAAACAAGCTGATAATTTTTTTTTAATTCGGAACGTGGTACGTAGATTAAATAATCTGAAAAATAAAATAAATATATTAGTATAACTTTCGAATAACGAGGAAAGAGATTAGGAAACATTTTTCAGTACGTGTATGCCTAGTTTTATTATACATCTATAATATTTTTCACTTGAAAGATGGACAGAACTCGCACACAGGAGTTATCAAAATTAGCAAAATCACGACTTTGATTGAGATTGGGCACTTTTTAGAAAGAAGTCCATAAATTTTTCATATTTCAAAAGTTGCACATAGTTTGAAAATTTATCGAACTCACGACCTCGATTTATGTTGGGAGCATTTTAAAAAACAAGTTCATACATTTTTTATAATTTTGGACGTCGTACCTATATGAAATAATTTAAAAAACGAAATGATTGGCTATTTTGTAAAGAACAAGTTTACAACTTCTTTTGTATTTTTGAACTATCGTAGTTTTACCGAATAATCTCCAGCTAGAAAACATGAGGGTCTTTGGTACTCTATTCGTTGTTTCAGCGGTCTTACTCACTTCTATTGGTAAATATATGTTCAATATTAAATTACTGATGAATATAAGAAATGGAAGAATTCTCATTTGAGAATCATTAAAATTGTACGAAAAAAATCATAGCGCCCTAGACTTATAGTCAAATGAAGAAAAATGTAAATTTTTCGCCCAGCTTAAAATTCAGAATTTTTCAAACATTTTTCGATGGTCCTAGGAAGTCGTAAATTTTCCAGAAGCGGGAGTCGGAATCAGGAAAATATATAGAAACACTTTTGGGAAAAAAGAAATAATTTCCAGAGTCGAATACTCGTTTTTTGCCTCCAAATTAATTATTTTAATTAAAAATTTAACGATACTAGTTGAAGATTCATAACTTTATTTAAAAATCTATCTCTTCGGTTGAAAATTGAAATGTTTTTGGTATAACGAGAATTCTTCTTGATTGAAAACTCTATATTTTTGGTTAAAAAATTTAATTTTTTTTACTAAAACTTGTATCATTTGGTTGAAAATTCAAATATCTTGTCAGAAATTATTCTTTTTGGTTAAGAATTTAAATTGTTGTTTCAAAATCGTCTTTTCGTGTAGAAAATTCAACTATTTGGTTGAAAATTCATTTTTTCGCAGAAAATTTATATTTGCGGATTGAAAGTTCATATGTTTTGTAGAAACTACACATGTCTGGATTGAAAATTAAACGGTTTGCTTGAATTCTTTTTCTCTCTTGATTGAAAAATCTTTCTGGATGAAAATTGGAAAATTTTAATATTAAATCGAAAATTCATGTATTTGATTAAATTTTTTTTTTTTTTTTTTGGTAAAAATCGATCCTTTTGGTTCAAAAATTAATATTTTTGATAGAAATTCAATTGAACGGTAGGATTTTTAAATAGTGAAGATTTAACTTCTACCAAGTAATTGAATTTCAAAGCCAAAAATACGAATTTTTTAAAAAACAATTGAATTCTCAACCTGAAAAGTTGAATTTTCAACAAAACAGATCATTCTCAACGAAGAAAGATTAATTTCAACCAAATAGTTGAAATAAGAAAAAAAACTTAATCTTAAAGCAAAAATATAACTTTTTCTCCAGAAAAGATACATTTTTAATATGTAAGGGCAAATTTGAAGCCTCAGTGGCTCAGCCAATAGCGCGTCATACTTCCATACAGGAGGTCTGGGGTTCGATCCCTGAGCCGGTACCAATGGAAATTCTTCTATGTAATTCACCGGGGCTTTGGTGGTTCGGAACCCACCTTAAACTTTAGGTCCCCTCAGAAGAGGCTAGTTGCCTACCAAGGATTAAAAGGGCTTCATATGGGGCCTAACCTTGGGGGTCAAAGTCGATTATGAAAATACTCGAAAATGAGTCAGCGATCTCCTTGCGTAGAGACCCATCTCGAGCGGAGTACCACTCGGTGGTCATTGGCTGATTTCAAGTAATGAATATACACACACATACACTTGCATAACATAGCAGGACAGTACTTCGAATGTGTGCATCTAAATTCTAACTTATGAACTCAGAGGGATCGCTCCGTCCACCCTAGCTTGCGAGGGCGGCTGCCGAATGGCAGAGTGGGTGAAGATCACTTTGCTTGTTACAAAGTAAAACGTCATTCATTGTGCGGTAGGTGCGCCTGGCACCTGAGATGTATATTCTCAGAACGTTGGTAACAACGAAAAACCCACCTCGATCCAAAAACATTCGACGAGGATGAGCGGATTTGTAGTACTGCCTTGAGAATAAAAACACGAGTGTGACACAATAAGTTTTATAGCTTGAGCGCCAGGATGGAAACAAATAAGGGCTGGACGCTAGGGTGGGAATTCATGAATGACCCACTCGCCCACATTAAAACTAAAACTAAAACCAAGGCCAAATTTTCTAACAAAAAAGATGAATGCTTAACAAAACATTCGAAAAAAATGAACTTTCATACAAAAAATAGTTGAATTCTCTTATAGAGTTCTACTGAAATGAAACATTTTCGGAAAAAATTCGTTTCATCGCACTATTTTTCAAAAAGTCGCGCTTTTTCGAAAATTGTAAAAAAATCGAAAAAGTCGGACGTTCGGAGCCCTAATTGTTAGGGTTGGTTCATAATTTTTTGTAAATAGAACAAAAATTAAAAATTTTTTTTTCTAATTTTATGAACATGAACAGACGGGAAAAAGTAAGAAAAAATCTTTTTGACCGACCCCCCTTTAAAACGCGCCATTGAGTGCACGTGAAGCAGGCGTAATGTGGCCGCTTCCAGCCCAGGTACGTTTGCACATGCGCACTGGGCCGCCAGGCCAACATGAAAGTTTACGCCCGCTACATGAAATTTAGCGCCCGCTACATGAAACATTACACCCGATACATGTACATTGCACAACCCAAGTGAGAATATAGAGAAAATTATTTTTATTTTTCAAAAAATTGCATCGCTGGATCCCACAGTTCACCTTCTGCCAACTTCTGTAGTCAGAATTCTGACTATGTGTCTGACTGCATGCGTGTGTAGATTTTTAGAATTTTAGCACAATAACCTTCGAAAGAATTAACCGATTGGATTGGCCTTTCGCTTACTCATTTACTGTCCTGAGCTGAAGGTCACTTTCGTTCGTACGCCAATTTGGATCAGAATTTAAAAAGTTAGAGCATTTTCAAAATTTTTGAGACCACATTTGCTGTATTTGAAAATTCTCTGTACGGCTATCCGTAGTAATCAAAATGACAAACAATCTGTTACTGACTTTTTTTTATGAAAAACAAATTACCCGACTCAGATCATTTACAAAATTCAAGAAACGAAGGAGTATGGAAAGTTTAAGCCAAATAACGCACGATATAAGAAAAAGTCTGGAAGAGAATAACGTTGCTCTTTGGACACCCTACGAGACTTTGATAACACTTTTCTGAATTTTTTTGAACAGTCGAGAATTAAAATTTTGATCAGACAGAAAAATAATGAAAAATACAAAACTCCATTTTGCGGACAAACTATACAAGACATGAAAAGAGATGAATAAACAAAAATTGTGCATTTGAAAAAGACCTCTAAATTTGTTATTTATTATTATTTGATGGAATGAGTATTTTTCTTTTTAATCCTATGGAATAAAATTAAAAATGAAAGGATTAAATTTTTGGATACAACACACAAGAAACGAAGAAACATGAGAAGGCAAAAGTTGTTCAATAAAAAAAAGAAAATCTACAAATCTGTTTTAAACTGTTGTTATAAAAATACATTTAAAATTTTTTAAAAATTTCGCGCAAATTATATCTCACAAATTTTCTTGGAACCACTTCAAGCTAGGATGCGTATTTTTTGTTAAAATCGCAGAAAATAACGTTGATTGATAAAGAGGTAACAACTAGTTGCAGTTGCGTTACTTGTAACATTAATTAGTTACGGTTACTAGATAAAGTAACCTCCAGTTACCTAAGAAGTTCCTCTTTCCACTTCCTTGATTTTATAGTTTAAGAATCAAAATAACTAAGATGATTCATAAAAATTCAATTTAAAGACAAATAGGTATTAGTTGAATTAGTATGTTTGGTCACCTTCTTTAACCAACAGTTGTATTTTTTAATAAAAACTATCACATTTCTTTCCTTGAAGAAATAAATTTGCAAGTCAAAAGAACAATTTTTCAACGAAAAAGTTACTTTCCAACATTGCAAAAAAATAAAAATTTTCAACGAATTATTTGAATCCTTAGCCAAAAAATCTGCCCGCTTCGCAGGCTCATTCTGATCGCGGGCTTCGCTCGCAAGTTTGAGAGCCCCTAGAGCGCGCACCTATTGGATCGCGCGCTTCGCGCTCGATTAGGTATTCAGCTCGCGCTTCCCGCTCGATAATGTATTCACCTCGCGCTACACGCTCAGACACATTTGCATCACGCTTTACGCTCGGTTCCTCTAAATTTCGGCACTTTGTGTGCTCGCTATTACGCGCTTCGCGGGATAGTACTTTCTTAGTAAGTTTCATCGTTATGACATGTTTTAGGTTCAATTCCGTCAGTTTTACATAAAGAGAATAACTAATTTACTTGAGGTTTTATCGACCTTGAGGAACACATCCTCATCAAGACCCTTTCGCTTCGCGCTCGACATGTGGTTTAAAAATCATGTAAACCTTGCGCTCCAACCTCATTTCTGTTCATCGCGTAATGGAAAGTCAAAAGTTTGAGCGCGCTTTGCGTTCCATGTTATATGTTCTTCATATACAAATGAATGAATTTGATATAAGCCGGTAGGCTGAAATTGAGAACCAGTAGGAAAGCGTCGGAAGACACTCAGGTTTCAAAAACAAACTTGAGTGGAAAAATTCTAAACGCTTTCTTAATGGTATTTACAACGAGCTTGCTTTCACCCAAGCCATGAATCACCGAGCGGTTCTTTTGTTCGAGTCACGTACCGACGCGCCAGCCTGGCGGCTAGCCGACGGGAAATTCCCAGATACGTGGGGACGCGCCGGCTCATTACGAAATGATCCCGTAGGCCCGAGTTCTAGAATTTTCCTCCAGCGGATCTCAAACACAGAGATCCGTCTGCCCTTTATATTTCCGATCTGATTTCCGAATCAGATTTATTATTTTCTTTCTCTTTGTATGGTGAAATGCTAGTATCAAATTCATGTCTCGAATTGATAATTCCAGCTTTGATGCGAATGTTTTCCTTTGACAAAGGGGTAAAATGTTAGTATTCTGAATTAACCCGAGTTTATACCGTTTAGTTATTTCTTTTAAACCGTGAATATTATTATTATTGTATTTTTACGGCCTGATCAGATTTTTAATTGCTTCAAACTTATTCTGCGAATTAAATAACTAGAAATTAGGTTTCTATTTTACATTAAGTTTTCAAAAACGCGTTTTGATTTAAATTAATTCATCTCTTGTATAAATTCAAAAAAACTTATGCTTAGAATTGTAAATATTTATAAATAATTAGGAATTAACTTTTAAGCATTATTCGTTAATTTATTGATTTTATATTTGAAAATTAGGTTTCTACAGCTGTTCTTTTTTTACGAATCTGTAATTTGAAGATGTTTGAAATGCGAGTCCATCAATTTTAATGTAAAATTTTAGTAATAGCGATTTTTATTCTTAAGTTAAAAATATAAAAATTGTGTTAAAATTGTGTTAGAATGGCGCGTGACGCTCGAGGTTGGAAGAAGGCAACACGGAACGCGGTGCCCCCACCACTACGTTGCGATTTCATTGCCGGAGTCTGCGCCAATCAGCAGGCCAGCAGCCGCTCCCTTCTTCACTCGAGCTCTCGTGTCGTCAGCACATAAATAGCAGGCCCCTATGTAGTTCAGGACATGACTTACGCATCGCCTACCACTTGGTAACCGTTACAGCTGGGTCCTGCAACTGACGCAACAAGCAATAAAAGCCTGAGTTCAAGGAAATTCGAGACTTCTCTCTCTCTCTCTCTCCACACCTTCCACCATATCCACTCATTCACTCTCTCTCTCTCTCTCTCTCTTATTCGTCCATTCTCTCACTCTCATTTATTTTCCGTTTTTCTGGCTGTTGGGTTTGTCCCTTCGGGTATCTTCGATAGCCTGCTTTGCTATTCTCTCTCTCTCTCTCTCATTACTCTCTCCCTCTCATTCACTTTCATTTTCGGGCTGCTGGGTTTGTTCCTTCGGGAATCTTCAATCGCCTGCTTCGATATTTTCTCTTTCCCTCATTTACTTTCATTTCCGGGCTGTTGGGTTTGTCCCTTCGGGGATCTTCGATAGCCTGCTTCGCTATTTTCTCTCTCCCTCATTTATTTCTCATTTTCCGGGCTATAGGGTTTGTCCCCTTTCGGGGATCTTCGATAGCCCGCTTTGCTTTCCTCTCGCTGTTCTCTCCTTCTAACTCATTCCTGTAAAGAGGAAAAACCGAGTTCGCTCAAACCGCCGCCTAAGGAAAAGGCCCTCTTCCCTTCCCTCCAAACCCAAGATCCGCTCGATAGAAATTTTACCCACTCATCTTCGGGTAAAATTCGCCCGGATCTCCCATGCACCTTCTGCCCTCTCTTCCGGTCAATTGGACCCGACCAACCGGTACTTTCCGAAGTTTACGAAGGTCCTACCTGTCCTTACAGGTCCGGAAAAGACTCCGATCCCAATCATTACCCTTGATTCCAAACGTCGAAAGCTCGACGATGTTCCTCGACGAAGCCTAGACTTCTAGGTGGATCTACCCCACTAAACTGACGACGGGACTTCGTCCCTAAAAATAAAAAAAAGGGTCCTGAGCACGGATACGACTCGTGACGTGGCCCTTCATCTTCGGGTGTGGACGGTGCCCGATTCGACAACTCCCTCGGGAGACTAACGCCCACCTGTCGGTCAACAGAACAAATCACATACCAGCAACAAGTGTGGACCATCCCTCTCGGCGATTTTGGATTCATCTCCGGGGACACACCGCGCGCAGGGTTACACGTACTACGCCTGCAACACACGTAATTTCCCTTTTTGGCTTGGGGCCCCTCACATCAACACACATCACAAAAGGGACTGACAACGAATATGTATTTGATTTCAAATGAAGCAAGAAATTCCTTTACTTCAGCGTATATTTCTGTACCTTTCTAATGAAATATACAATCAGAAAGATTTTTTCTAACTATCTGAAAGAGGGGAAAAAATAGTATTTAAGTCGTTTTTGGAACATATACATATGATAAGTTTTCAAATAATTATTGAAACGATTTGCGCTTTCGCATCACATTGTCGATGAGAATGGAAAAATGAATGAATTTGACATAAATAATGCAGTTTTGATAGTTACTTCATTGTTTTATTCATTAAAATAGTACTGAGAACCTAAAAGAATTAAATATTTTGAAAGCCCATACACGAGATGAAAAAGAAATTAAATAAGCAAAGTTTTTGTGAGAATGTGCCCATTCAGCGGGAAGATTTTTTTACTGCTAATGTTATTTTTTAATAATAAAACAAAAACTACACATTCTATCAAAAAGTGGTGTATAACAAATTTGTATATCTTTTTCAAGTGCACAATTTTTGTCTCATCGTTGTTCAACGTATCTTGCATAGTTTGTCCGTAAAATATAATTTTTGATTTTTTATTATTTTTTGTGCAAAAAAATGTGAATTTTCGATATTTCAAGAAAATTCGTAGAGTCATTATGACACTCTACAAAGTGTAAGAAAAAAACATTTTTCTTGACAGAACTTTTATTTATATCGTGAGTTGTTTGACAGATGATGTTAATTTTCGTTTCTTTTTTTGGCTTTTGAAAATGATGAACTCTAAAAATCTTCATTTTTTCAGAAAATAGAATTCACATAAATTGTTCGAATTTTAGAGTACCGGTGATAATCGTGCACAGAATTTTTAAATCTTGGAAAAAAGGTCTAAAAAATTGTGAAAATGCTCTCACCTTTTTATTTCTCATACAAAATAGCGGGTTAACAAACTTATTCTTTCTTTTCGGCAGACAGACAGACACCATTGCAAAATCAGTCTTTTTGGATTCAGAGTGTCTAGGATCGTTCAGATTTGAAGGAATCCGCGACAGTCAGTTTTCACATAAAAACAATACCTTCTTATTATGATGAGAATGTACAAATGTGGAATTGTGTAATTCATATTAAAAATATGCGCTGTTTGGCTCAAAATGTTGATTTTCGTTTGTTTTTTGGATTCTGAAAATTCCATAGCTCTGACAATTTTCCGGATATCAGGAAAAGTCATATGAGATAAATTGTTTGCATTTTCGAGTACTATCATTGTGCCTGCATACACAATTTTAAAATTTCTGAAAAAAGTGGTCTCAAAAATTTTTTAAATGCTCCAACTTTTCGAAATTTCATCCAAAACAGCTGCTCAACGAACTTGATCTTCCTTTTTGGCCCCTAAAACTGTGTGCCAAAGCACAATCGAATCCGATTAGTCTTTCAAAAGTTATCCGGTATACAGATGACAACGACGACAACGACAGACAGACAACATTGTAAACCAGTTCTTTTGGATTCAGGGGGTCTCGAAACGTGGAAATTCAAAGATTTCCTCGATAGTCAGTTTTCACATAAAAACAATACCTATTCATTATGATGAGAATGTAAAAAACTAAATCTTTTTCATAACGACAAAAGAGGTTGGGAAAAAAATTGCAGCATGCATATGTCTTTTTCAGCGGGACAAAGTTTTATTATACATGTACAAAATATTTTCGGAAAGACGCGCAGAATTTTAGACCACAAACTTTTTAATTTATCATACTCACGACTTTGGTAAAGATTGGAAAGTTTTCAAAAATAGGTTGAAAATTTTTTATATTCTGAATCGTGGTACCTATATGGAATAATTTACAAAAATAAAATCAAAATATTACTATAAATTTTTAATATCGACGAAACAGATTAGGAAAACTTTTTTAGTGCGTGCATGCATAGTTTTATTACAGACCTCTAATATTGTTTACCAGAAAGATGGACAGAACTCGCACACAGCAGTTATTAAAATTATCGAAATCACGACTTTGTTTGAGATTGGGAATGTTTTGCAAAATAAGCTCATAAATTTTTTTATGTTTTAAAAGTTGTACATGGTTTAGAAATCTATCGAAATCAAGACTTCGGTTGAGATTGGAAATTTTTCAAATAACAGTTTCACAACAATTTTGCATTCGTGAAGTATCGTTTCTTACCGAATATTCTCCAGCTGGAAAACATGAGGATCTTTGGTACCCTGTTCCTTGCTTCAGCGCTCTCACTTACTTCTATTGGTAAATATATATTAATTATTAAATTAGTTATAAATTTAAAAAATCTGCCCACTGCGAGGGCACATTCTCATCGGGAGCTGCGCGCGCGTCTTACTTCGCACGCAAATTTAAGCTCGCCTAGGGCGCTCGACTGTTGGTCCTCGCACTGCACGCTCGACAATATATTTATCTCGCGCTTTGCGTTCGATGATGTTCTTACCTTGCTCTACGCGCTCGTTCTTTGTACTGGACCTACATTTGCGCACAGACCTTTTAAAATTAAAGGTCAAATCGTCGACAACGATCACTATTCATAATATGCATTGGTATCAAAACAGAGGTATTTTCATTGTCTTGTTCAAAAGAAGTGCGCGTCCTATAAAAAAATATTTTATATTTCATTGCAACTTGTTTCGTTTTTCCAGAAAATTAATGTGTTTATTTCTTTGGTTGTCCGCGAAATAGAATTTTCCATTTTTCATTATGTTTTGTGCAAAAAAATGTGAATTTTCGATTAAAAAAAAATTCAAAAAGTCGTTATGCCAATATTGTAGGGTGTGCAAACAAAATACATTTTGCTCGTCTTGACTTTTGTTCGTAACGTGCGTTATTTGACTGATAATGTTAATTTTCGTTTCTTTTTTTAGATTTTGAAAATGCTATAACTTGTGTCGTTTCTCCATAAATTTAATTTATTGACATACAATGTTATTTTTTACGATTTGAACCAAAAATATGCGTCCAAGAAAATTCGTTGATATAATTCAGACGAAAACTTATGTTAAATAAAATGTTATGTTAAAAAAAACTGCGCATCCTTAAAAAAATTATAAGTAACGAAATTGTAGCTCGTTTTGCGTTAAGAACGTCTGTTAATTTTTTTCCCCGTATCTTGTGTCGTTTGTCCATCAATTTAATTGATTTTTTACTTTGATGCTATTTTTCCCGAATAAAACAAAAACGACGCGTCCCATTGAAAAGTGATTCATAACAAATTTGTATATCTTTCTTGGAAGAACAAATTGTGTCTCTTTGTTTTTTGGGTTGGTCTAATACCTTCTCTGATAAGAACGTGAGAAGATTAACTTCTAATAAAATTTCCAAAATTATCGAACAAATATTTTTAATTTTAAGGGAATTTTCAATCTTATACTTAAATTTTCGAATAAAGAAATGAAATTCCAACCAACAGTATTAATTTTATACCTGAAAAGGTAAATTTTCAACAAAATAGAGGAATTTTCAACCTGATAATTGAAGTTTATTAAATTCAAAAAGCTGTTGTGATAATCTTGTAGGGTGTTCAAAATTTTTCATATCATGCCTGGTTTGGCTTAAAATGTTTATTTTCGTTTGTTTTTTGAAATTCTGTAAATGCTATAACTCTGGTAATTTTTCTCATCAAAAAATGTCCTGAGGATAAATTGTTAATGTTTTTGAGTACTACTAATAACCGTACATAGATTTTTCAAATCTTGAGAAAAAGTGGTTTTAAAAATTTTCAAAATGTGCTCACTTTCTGACTTTTTATCCAGACTGGCTGGCCAACTAATCTGACCTTCAATTTGAGACTTTAAAAGAGTATACCAAAGGTCAATCCAATCTGTTAATTTTTTCTAAAGATGCACAAATCTAATACCTTCTCATTATAGGGTGAGAATGTGAAAAGATAAATTTTTATCCAAAAATAAAACAGTTTAAATGTAACCTAGAGATACACATTTCTAAACAAATAAAATGAATCTTCAACGAAAAACTTAAATTTGCAAACAAAACAATGAATTTTCTACCAAAAAAGAATAATTGACTATCAAAAAAAGCATTTGCACCAAAATTTAGTTGAATTTTTAATTTGAAAAAATCATTTTCAACCAAAAAAATAAACTTCCCACCAAGGAAACGAATTTTGAACCAAAAAAATTAATTTTTTACCAAAAAAGAATAACGTCTAACAAAAAATACATGAATTTGCAAGCAAATATTTTGATTTGTAATGGAATTTCTAGCATATTATTTGAATTTTAACTGAAAAAAGTAAACGAGGATTAATATTCTAACAGAAACCACGAAGAATCAACAAAATACGCAAATTTTCCAACAAATAGTTGTATTTTCAACTGGAAAAGATTAGTGTTTTAGCAAACATAAAATAATTAAATTTTCAGTTAAAAAAATAATTGGAAAAAAAGTCCTAACAAAATATCTAAATTTTTAACAAAAACAAAAAACAAGATTTTTCAACCTAAATGATAAATCAGCAACCACAAAAAATTAATTTGTAATAAAGTTGTTTCACTTTCAACTAAATAGCTGAATTTTGAACCAAAGCAGGTTTTCCAGTCGCTATTTGAGATTAACGAAAATCTTGAAAATTTATTCAAATAAAATCATGGAAGATTTTTTGTGAAATCCATAAGAAAGTAATGGACGGAAAACAAGCCGAGTTTTTTTTCTTCGGAAAGGGTAATTATTGTTAATTACAGTCAAAATCGTATTTGTACAGTAAATGAAAAGTTAAAATTTTTCTATATTCGGAAATTCATTTTCCTCATTAAAAAGTCATTTTTTATTGGAAATTAATCCTTTGACCTGAAAATTTAACTATTCCCTTTTTTTGTCAAAAATTTGTGTTTTTTGATAGACATTTAATTTTTCGGTTGGAAATTCATCTATTCGGTTGATTTAACTATTTTTTCAAAAACTCATCTATATTGTTTAAGATTTACAAGATTATCCTAACAACTTTCTGAATTTTCTTGAAAAACCAAAAATTTAAATTTAGATGACACAAGAAATTATGCACAATCAAAAATCCCATTTTGCGGTCAATCTATGCGAAATACGAAAAGAGATAAATTGGTAAAAATTATGCACCCAAAAGAGATATACAAACTCGCTATCAAGGACTTTTTGATGGGTGGCGTAGTTTTTGGTTCGGTCATAAAAAACTACATTAAAAAAAGAATAATTAAATTTTTGGACAAATTAATCAAGCTAAGAAAAAAATGAATAGACAAAAGATGCTAGGAAGAAAAAAAAATTTAGTACGCATATGCCTTTTTTATCAGTACACAGTTCTATTATACATATACAAAACATTATCGGAAAGATGCACAAGATTTCAGAACAGAAATTTTGTAATTTATCAAGCTCATGACCTTGATAAAGTTGGGAATTTTTTAAAAAACAAGCTCGTAAATTTTTTATATTTTGAAACCACGTGCCTATATAAAATGATTAAAAAACACTAAAAAAGCAAACGAAACCTTTAAATAACGACAAAAGTTATTACAAAACATTTTTCAGCACGCAAAAATCTATCTCGTATGGATGGATTTATTATTACTTTAAACAATATTATCTTTGAATATTGTTAGAAAGTTTCGTTTTCTCTAAAATTTGTAACTCTATGCCTATTCTTCATTTAGAGTGACACAATAGGTAATTGAATTTACCAAAATTATTTGTTTAAATAAATTATCTTTTTCATAACTATCGACTACTTTATTAATGCTGGATAGTTGCATTTTTTTCTGAAATATTTAAATTTGCTTTGCCCTTTTAGTTATAAACCAATAATAAGTAAACATTGGGGAGAATCATATTTTAAATAATCTCTTCCTTCATGGTAAATAATTTGTTCTGAAATAAAACAAATATTTCAAGTATGCTTAAAATTGTCTACATGGATCATATTGAATATTACTTTTTCTCGAAGAAGTTGCTGAGAGACTTCTGTGAGGTGCATTTATGCCCGTAGAATCAGAGATACAGCAATTATCCAAAAACTTGTTTCTGTCAATTAAAATTATTTTTCAAACATTTGGATAGGAGCAAAAATAATTCACTCAGAACAGTACAATAATATTCCAAATATTATTATTCTTGTTGAGGTTCACTTATTATTTCTTCATAACTGAAAATCCAGAGGAAAATTAAATATTTCAGGAAAAAGAAACTTTCTGGCACTACTCTAAGGAAAAGTAATTATAAACAATGAGTAGTTGCTTAAATAAGTTAACCATTAACTTACTACAAACAAAAAGTAGAAGAATAGTTGAAAATTGTTGAATTTTCGACTAAAAGAAATTAATTCTAAACCCAAAATTGCATAGCAGAATTATCAAATTAAAATGTGAATTTTTAATTCAGAAGTAAGGAAGGAGGTCTATATATATATATTTCTTTTAGTGTTCAGAAATCGTGAATCCCCAATGATATTTAATCATTTGCTGTCTTGTATTATACATTCAGAAAAGTATTTCTTTGAATCAGATATATTCTTTCTTCGATATAGGGTCAAACAAATATTTAATTGATTCAAATAAATATTGTTTTGATTTAAACAAAATTCATTTGATTTAAAGACTCCATTTTTCAACTCAAATTTCATTTGAATAAACCAAATTCTATCTTTAATATGGGGTGAAACAAATGTTGATTTGATTATAACAAACATTTTGCCAAGTGTAGTAATTTCTTTGATGGGTAAAAGTTTTTGAAATAAATTTATAAAGAATAGAATCGTTTTGAAGCTTCAACTTCCAGGCTTTGTGTTTGAAAAATTTAAACTTGATATTTGGATTTTAGAAACAAATTGACGTAATTTGATTTTCAGTACCAAAGCACTTTCTCAAATTCCTTAAAGAAACGCGAAAATTGTTGAAAGTTACCAAAATGGCGTCAATTTTTCGACAGAGCTGAGAAGTGAATTTTCTCAAGCAGGGCACCTTTGATTTTCTTCTTAATTTTTTTTTATTCATAGTAATATGAGGGAGATATTCTGTGTGTTTCGGCCTTGATAAACTATCCTAGAAAATCTAATTTTCTTATAACGTAATATAAATGCTTCAACATATTAATTCCTTTTTTTAAAGATTCATAGTTTTTTTGTCACAAGAAAGCTGAAATTATATGGGATGACGTAATTTTGCAGCAAAAAAATGAAAAATGATCAAAAATACAGAAAATATAATTACCGAACTAGAAAATTTCCAAAAGTTCGTACTGCCAAGAAAAATAAAACCACCGAAATTATTTAGCAACGATATTCAAATATTTTTAAGTAAAAGTGGATGAAACTAGAAAAAGTAAGAAATTTCATATAGTTTGGAATTTGAATCCTAAAAATTCCGAAATTTCAAATAAATGAAATTATAAAATTTCTGAAATTTGTAATTACCAAAACCTAAAATTGAAAAAAAAATTAATTTCATAGTTTTTACATTTGTTAGAATAATTGCAGAATAATACCGGTGACTAGGAACACTTCCATTTAATATCATACTTAAAAAGATAAGTGGCCTCG
>JAWWEA010390415.1:0-12200 GCA_035222095.1 Andricus quercuspetiolicola | reverse complement strand
TTATTTTTTGAAAAAGTATCACTGTGGTGAGCGATTTCATATTATTTCAAAATCCGCAGGCAACTTGAAAAAATGTTAAAAATTAACAAAATGTCAGCGATATTTCTGGAAATCAAAGATTTTCATTTTCTTGGAAAAATAAGCAGGATAGAAAAAATGTTTATAGAGCAAATTCTTCTTATTCAGAAGACGTACAAAAATTTTATTTTATACTTTTCAATATTTCGCAAAAAAAGGATGTTCGTTATTCAAAAAACCATTCTGTTTCGAAAATTGCGCAAAACTGAACAGTTAAACGATTCAAGTGTCTGTCTAATGATGTTCCGACAGAAAAGTCTTAAATAATAATAGCTCACATGTATTAAAAGAGACAGAAAGCAATAAAAGTAATTTTTTGGAACAAAATGTATATATAATCTTGTATTTCTAAAACGGTGAAAAACCTTGCAAAGTGTTACAGGAAATTTAAATGCATTTAAACAAATTTTTTAATCTGTTACCAGAATCAAAGCAGAAAAGTTAAATTTCTCTATTAGTTGAAAAACACTGCGTTTGAAACAAAATTTGTTGACATGAAAAAAAAAATTTCTAAATTTTTGGCACTGATTTTAGAAAGTTTTTTACCGCCAAAAGGAACCTTAAAGTAAAAAAGCTTTTTAAAAAATTAGAGAAAGATTTCCACATTTTCAGCGCACCGCTTAAACTAAACGGGGTTAATTGTATTATAAGGGTGATTGCCAAAAGATTGAACACTTTAGGTTCTGGTCAATTTCCGCTTTTCCTTTGAAACATAAATTTTATCTAGAATTATCTCAGCAAAGTTCTTATCGAGTGATGAAAATTATGTCGTAATGCAGAGCTATCCGTACCAATAATTACTATCTTCTAGAGTAAGCATCTTCTTATGAATTGGTGGTTTCAAATAAGAAGCCATTTACGTGTTCACAAAAATTAATTCATGTGAAAAAATTGGCTTCACCGTTTGGTTCAATAATTTTTTTTTATGATCCGTTTATTACAGACTGATATTTTAATATCTTACTAAAAAACATTTTAGCATTGACTCAATCAGATCTAAATTTTGCCTCCAGAGATGTGACGGTTTTTTCCATTCTAGGGATATTAGAAAATCTACCCTTAATGAATCAAAGTGATCAAAAAAAAATTATTGGGGCAATTTTCAATGTAGCATACATAATCGTACTGAAAATTATTAGTGCTGCTTTAAGGCGCAATTCAGTGGGCTAAACTAAAATATGAAACTCCAAGTGGGGGAATCTATATGCCAAAATTTCTTTATATAAAAAAATTGTCTTTACAAATAATGGTTTATAAAAGCTGTAAGATAATTATTTAATTTTTTCAGATTGTTATAAATATGAGAAACAATAAAATATTACATTCAGTTTTTCTTATTTCAATTTTAGCCCGACGATACTTGTATACCTCGTGAAATATTGAAAGATAAAAGTGAAGCCTAATGAAGAGTTATTTGTGTGAGTATCAGAGTATTGTATGCTTCAAAATGAAAATTTGATACACTATTTATCCTACAAAATATTACAGAATATTCGAATTCTGGATTTTGTTTCGAAATTGTAAGTAAAAAAGTACGTAAAATATCCTGTCACGCACCAGTTTCAACGTAAAAATTTAAAATGAAAACTTGCTAAATAATAATAAATTCATTTTACAATATTTGAGATTTACAGATATCACTAACATTGAGTTGGAAAAGATAAGAGCCAAGAGTAGGGTTCAACATTTTCCAGTTAAGGATTTTAAAAATCAGTTAAAAGTTTGTCCCACAAATTTTAATGAACAGACTTTGTCTATGATGGTCATGTTTTTGGCAATCACTGAACTGTAGAATGTTCTAATACTAATTAATTGAGAATAAGCCAAATAAATTAAAGATGCCGTTTCTTTTAGTTTTTTCGTAGAACCTTAAATATTAAAATGTTCATGTGCACTCTGCAGCTGCTAAAATTACAAACTGTTTTCAAAATACAATCGAAATGACGCAGGTGGTCTCCTTATTTTGACGATTGACAACTTGAGCGCATTTTAAACAAATGTCAAGAAAAAAGCGTCATATGATTTACCTGTAACGAGATTACAATTTTATATTCTTCTACTTAGTCCAAATGAATAACGTGAACTGTAAATTAAATTTGAAAAGTCTGAAATGAAAATGTTTCTTTAATGCAAAAGTATTTATTCAAAAGGAATCCAATTCTCTGATCAAATCAAATAAAATAAGTTAGTAAGCAGTGCGTTAGTATAATTTAAGTTATTTCCTGTTTATAACATTAGGAATCGTGAATGCAGGAAAATGTAGAAGTTTCTTATTGGCTTTTTACCAAAATTGTAATAACAATTTCTCGTCGTCAACAGTTGACAGATACTGTGTCATTGAATAAGTCATTAACACTTTTATATAGGCACCCTTAATCTTGAAATAAATGTCAATAAACAAGAACAATTTTAGCATAATTTTCATATCACTGTCCCTCATTGATTATTCGTTTGCATCCGCTCGATTTTTAGCAGAAATACTTATATCAACTTTCAGGAGATAAATTTTTATTTACGTAAAGTGAAATAAATAATAATATCTTAAATAAATAACAATGTCCTTTTTATTAGGAATTTAGATTAATGTGGATTATTAGAGATGTAATAAGTGCTTTGTTTTTCCGACTGAGATGTGCACAAAAATTTTAAAAACTTTTCTGAGGATTTGGTTCAAAGTCTGCAGAAGTAGAAACTTTTCTCCACATTGTCCAACTTTCTTGGTGAAGCACCTTGCGAAATTCAGTACCTCAAATCTTAATCCTAGAAACATCATTGATGGAAAAATGAGCGAGTAAATTAAATAAATTATGGGATAATTTTTCTTTTGTGTCGCGTGATTTTAAATGTCAATCTTTCAGTAATAATGAATTGGTTGGTGTGAAGTCTTTTATTGAAATGTAATATCTTCAAACCTAAAAGTTTTCACAAATTGAATATGATTGAAAATAGTGTCATTCATCAACATAAAAATTTGAAGCTGACTCTACACAAAATTAAACAATTATTATTAAAGTGTTTCAAAATTGAAATTATTAGGAAAACTTTAACGGAAAGTACTACATGAATGATCAGAAAAGATAAACAATATAGATACATATTGCCAAGATATACTTAAATTTTTAGGTAATAATAATGTTGATTCATGTATTATTCTTCATGTCATCATTCCTCTTGGTACTTCATAATATTTACCGAATAGCTATAATTTTTTATTTACATACAATTAAACGCCGATCCTCTAAAGTAAGATGCGAAAGTTATGTGTGGATTTTACTATATGTATAAAAAAATGTATAGAAAAGCTCTAAGATGGCTAATTAACACTCAAAAATTGAAAATTATATAATAAAGTTATAATTTTGTATTATATATTATATTATAAATAATTTTTTTGATTCTGGAAGAGATAGTAGTTATTACACAGATTCTAAAGGTTTACTGATTTGAAGGTTTGCTAATTGCAAACAATGTTCAATGTAGAGTAGTAATTAATTTCACGAATCACTATAAAATTATGGTGTCCTGGGATTTATGCACTCAGAAAACGATTTAGTTGAATCAATAAAATTTTTATTTTGCTAAGTCAACCAAATACTTTGTACAGTCAACCAACATTTGTTTGATTGAACCAAGTTTTCATCTCTATCCAAGAAAACATTTCTTCTGGTTCAAGACATTTTTTTAGTATATACCTAATATAAAAAATGACAGTTATCATTCCGGACTGCTTAGCAATTCAAAATTTACGTTCATTGTTGAAATTTTCTGCTCTAATTAATTTTTGTTTCAAACGCGTAGTTTGAAGAATCTTACCTTTTCACGTTTTTGTATGTGTGCAGGGATATTCTCAACCTTGAGATGATTTTCAGCGAGCAAGAAAGATTGCAGCATGAATTTCATATCAAAATTCACCACTATCTTTTTGATGAGATTTGCTTATTATTTTCCAGATGTGCTTACAGCCAATTCCAGGAACTGAAGTTTGCCTGAGTTAAAATCCATTAAATAATAATATAAAAACATAAATTCGGTGACATTGTGATAAGGAATTCAGAAAAGCGTGGATTATTAGAGATTTTATAAATTCTTTTATTTTTCGACTTTGATTTAAATAGAAGAATTTAACAATGGTTTCTGAGGTCTTAGTTCAAAGTCTTCAGAAGTTGGAATTTTTCTCCATAAGGTCCAGCGAAAACATCTTGATCTATGGTAAATGCCATGGCGCCACCAAGGTACATCTTCTTACAATTAGCGTAATCAGCCTTCACCTTGATGGAGCTGAAAATAAATAATAAAATCAAATATCCTCATCATTATTGAAATATACATTGAAATAATAATTTATTCAAAAACTCACTGAAATCTTGCGAAATCTTTTGAAATCTTTTGAAATCTTTGCAAATATTTTAAAACCCCGAAAGCTTTTGAAACCTCTTGAAGTCCCCTAAAATCTTTAAAATTCTAATAAAATCTTCTGACTTTCTTAAAAATTTGTAAAAATACTTCTGTATCGCATACTATTCTTTAAAATAGTTTGAAATTCAGTGCCTTATTTCAAAATCTCTTAAAATTTCTTGAACATATCTGAAATTCGAAGATCTTTGAAATTGCTTGGTAACTCGTACACTTCATAAAAATTCCTCATAATCATTCAAAATCTGTGCAAATCCTTTAAAATTTCACAAAATCATTAAAATTCCGTGAAATGTTTCGAAATCTCATTAGATCCCTCGAAATCTTCAGAATCCCTTTCAAATTCACTGAAATCTCTAAGATTCGTGGCAATGTTTCCGACACCCTTGAAATCCCTTATAATATATTGAAATCCATTAAAATATTTCAGAAGACATTGAAATGCATCAAAATCCATTCAAATCCTTCATATTATTTGGAAATCCGTCTAACTAAATTCGAACCAGTTAAAATGTTTACTAACCTCAATCATCAACTCAATTTTAGACACGGATCAGTTATTTTTACTTGTGAGTAATTGGTCAGTATAATGGGTTTATTAGCAAAGAGTAACTGACTCATAGCTGCAATTCAACCACAGATTGAAATTAGTGAAAATGGTAAGTCTCGTTCACTTGCGAATCCTTTCAATTGGCGAAGGAAGGATTTAAAATTTTAAGAACCACCCTTAAGTAATTACTGGAGGTTCGCAAAGGAAAAATTGGAACATCTAAAATTCTGGAATTGAATTTTGAAATTAGTTTGAAATAAAAATTTGTTACAAACATTTAATAATGCATAATTCAGGATGGTCGATATTCGTAATAATATAATTTGAGATTGGAGTACTTTAAAAATATGGTCTCTTGAGATAATTCAAAACATTATATTCAATAATATTCGACGTTTTATTATTATCTTTATCAATTTTCTCTTAGAACAGAGTTCTTACATAATTTATTCTAAAAAGTATTCGCATTAAAAATGTTCCTTTTAAGTCGTTGCGAGAATAATTTCAGACAAAAGGAAAAAAGTAGTTTGTTAGAAACAACCTTTCTTGCAATTATAAAAATGAAGGACAAGATAATAGTTCTTTCGTGCTTTCTAATTAATTTTCTACGTTTTAGACTGGATATCGCATTTAATGTGTCTGCCAAAAAAAAGTTACTTGATGGTACTCAGGGTGGGGCCCGAACGGGTCATCCGAAACAGAAATAAAAAAATTTTTTTTAATCTGTAGGCTTGCGGCTATCGTCCGGTTCATTTCCAGATTAATATCTCAAAAATTTTCAAAATGGCGCATCTTAAAAAAAAAAGTTGTTTTTTTTAAATATAAAAACATTAATTAATAATTTGTTTATAACAATTTCGAGCTTAAATACAACCGAACGATAGCGACAACATTTACACGCATTTTAAAAAAAAAATTTTAAAATCCGTTTACTGGTTGTCTTGCAATCCTGAGTACCAGTTCGAAAAACGTGGTTTCGAGAATAAAGCATTTAAAGTTTTGGAACCATTTTCACCAAAATTTACAGTTTTTGCAGACACTTTTTGGTATTGAAAAACATGATGTTACGAAAGGTGAAAAAAAAATGAAACTAAACTTTTTCTAAAGTGAAATTTTTTCAGCTTTTAGAATCTGTCATCATTTTTTTAATATGATGTGATCTCAAATTGTTATAAACAATGAATGGAAAGAAACGTGAAATTTGCGGGAGGCGAGCGGAGTGAGACACAAAACGTGCCTCAAAACTGAATTTCCCTTCCGAATTCAAAAATATCCTTTTAGTCTATTATTTTTACATACTTTGACTTGCGAAAAATGCAAAAAAAAATCGATTTTTTAAAAATTTTACACGGTTGGACCCCCTTAAAAAAGGATTAGATACATAATTTTAGTTTTAAGTTTAATATACTTCCAAGTCTTCAAAAAAATATCCTGCAGGGAAAGGTCAAATGTAAGATCTTTAAGCTATTTCACAATGTGTTATAATTTTCTTCACATCTAATGTTTTTTTTTTAATCGGGAGAAGACGTCATAAATAATTATGTTCCAACTGTTAATCAATTTATTATGGTTTTTACAATTCTCACTCAAAGTTTCGGAAAATGTGAGGTATATTTAATTATCATATTCATTATTTATAGGTCGTGCCTAGGTTTACTGGAATTTGTGATCACATGAAAACTTGAAATGACGGCTAGGTTTACTGACAGAGTGCATCTTGGTGGAGATACTTTCACTGGAGCTTGTGGAGAAAAATTCCCACTTCGAAAGACTCTCAAGAATAATTATCACATCTGTAATAATCCAAATTTTTTAAAATTACTAATTCTTAACGCTATAAGCGTTTGAGCGAATTCAAAGAAATTTTATGGTGGGAAATGACTCTCCAATCATATAGCCAACGAAATCCAGATTCTTAAATCTTAAACCCTTCCTTCTTTGGCTTGATTTGAATATTAAATATTAATAACAATAAGTTTCGTAATCTATTCTGAAATGATTGGCGTTTTAAAATGTGTAGATAATAAATCGAATATAGTTGTTAAATAATGATAGGGCTGTTATACAAAAATTTTATGTGCTACGAGAAAAATAAAAATTAAATTTGACGTATTCAGGTCGTTTTTCTAATTATAAATTTCTCAGCATTAAAGCTCTCGAGAGGTTCTTCCAAGAATGATAGTGTAACAAAATCCTATGCTGATACGTGTAATTCTCTAATAATTACACAAATAACTAATAATCAACCTTGGCTTTCATCTTGAGAGACTTCACGAGGTTTGTAATAACAAGTATCGTCTGGTTGAAATTCAAATTAGAAAACTTAGATGACAGTTTCTATCATTTCTAGCATTTATGAAAAAGTGAAAAAATGCAGTAGTTATTCTATAGAAATTATACACTATATTTTAAAAGAATAACTTTGTAAAAGAAAAATAATTCTGTCAAATAGGTCCCCGCACTCAGAATTTGATACTTTAGTTCAGGCCAATAAATCCGGCTGTAAATGCGCTAGTATATATGCGCTATCTTTGAAAAATTTTGACCCATAAACACCTGAAGATATAGAAGTTTTTACACGGACGGTCAAAGACATGTACAATCAAATTTGATATTAGATGACTTAAAATAACTCAAAATGCGCAATTACGCGCCATCAAGTATGAATCTTGCGCCACAATGATAACCGACTTATCAGTGTTACAAAGGGGGGAAAATGTAGAGCGATTTTCACTCGCCTAATAACATTTTTTTAATTTATCAGAGACATCAGTCATAACTTTGAACGCGATTATTTCCCCTACCTTTGAAACTAAAAAAAAACGATTATCTACCTCCCATCATCACTTAAGATCGATTAACCCCATTTCGATAACAACAAGTGATTTTAATTTGCAATGTTAAACACGATGACTGATTTTTCGGAAAGTATTTTGAATGCGCTTATATGCACCGCCCTGAAAATGTGCACCAATGATTGGTCCTACCGATTAGGTGTTTTTAGGAGGATATTAAAACATCAACCTCTAATACATACACTGAGATGATTGCAAAATCAGTGAAGCCAGACAGTAGGTCGAATTTTTTCACTTCAATTAATGATTAACAGCACATATATGACATCTTATTCAAACTTCCGGGCTGAAGAACAACTGTGCACGGAGCAATTGTGCACGAGCCCATGTGTGTACGTCGGTGGCCACAGACACAACTGTGCACGTGAACCGCTGGTAGGGTACCATCTGTGCGCGTCGACATTTAGACGTGCACAGTTGGAAGTCTATCATCTGTGCACGTGCACAGTTGGGAGTATCCCATATGTGCACGTCGACTTGTATGTTCAAAATCTGGTCGTATTATTTGAGACGTGAACAATTGGTAGGGTACCATCTGTGCACGTCGAAACTTATACGTGCACAGATGATACCCCACCAACGGTTAACGTGCATAGATGCAACACTCCCAGCTGTGCACGTCTTCATGTCGACGTGAACAGATGGTACCCTGCAAACGGTTCACGTGCACTTATGGGAAACTCCCAACTGTGCACGTCGAGATTTAAACGTGCACAGATGGATTGGCGCACAGTTGCGCCTGTGGCCATCGACGTGCACAGATGGGCTCGTGCACAGCTGCTTCTATCTCTTTGTGGTTGTAAGGCTTCTGTGCAACATCATTTTTATCGGTTAATAAAAAAGACGGTGACAAATTTGGCTGAATATACAAATAACTGGCGAATAATTTTATGCGCATGCAAAAGTTTTATACTAATGTTTAAAAATTTCTACATATGTTCGGAGGGGATTTTGACATAGAAGAATTTTCACCCAATTTCACAAATAAGCATTCAGACATCAAGAATTTAAGCCTTGTCAAAGATGCCGATATAGTTCGTTATATGACATGGCTTGTTGAGTTCCATACATACGGCATAGAAAACAAAATTCATAGGCAGAAATCGGCAGAAAACTCTTGAAACACTATTAAAAAAGATTTAAATAAAAATATTTTCCTGATCAATCGCCATCTCTGTCCAGGGTCGAGACTTCCATTGTGTAATGCTTAAAATTGTGGAGAATAAACATAGTTGCTACTGAAGCAAATAACAAAAATATAAGCAAAGAATAATGTGTTAGCAATGGGTGTAGGCTTACTGATTATTAAATATTGAAGAAAAATAGAAAATGTGGTCATAATTTGCGTCTTAAAGTATATGCATGACTTAGCCAAAGTACCTTTAAAATAAAAATTTTCACATAAAATGAATTAATATATTAATTTGTAATGAGAACTGAGAAATTAAGTTTTAGTTCAAGATGAGTGTATAAAATATTATTTTTGTTGTTTTCTAGATTTATTTGATACGATCAAACAAATACTTTATAACACTTCAATGGAACCATAGGTTTAAAACTCGACTTCGAATAAAGTTCGGAATAGCGCTCACCTTCGACTTTTTTTGTACCCCGTACATCCATGTATCTTGACGCGCTGATTATCAAAATCATAGTGAAAATTGGCGCAAATTTGATTTTTATGGTGAAATCCACAAAAAACCCACAGAAATCATGGTTTTTAATGTTTATCTCAAGAACGATAAAAAATTTTGTGAAATAATCACAACAAACGTTGTAGAACTTGTTAAAAAACACATTTTATGTCGCATCCTTTTTTTCGTACCATTAAAAGAATTCGAGATATTTGAAGATCAAGACGAAAATTTCGTGCCTGGTCCCTGCTGTCCGCCCTTCATGAGACGTTGGAAAGGGTGAGCTCGTGAGCTTTGGAAGAAAAATTAAATTAAATGGAATTTGAAGAGATTCAAAGCGATTTCAAAGACTTAAGATATTTTTAGGTTTTCAAGGAATTCCACAAGATTTAATGACTTCATTAAATTTCCAAAAATTTTGAAGGATTTCAAAGATTTTTAGTCACTTTAACCTTTTTTCTAGAGAACTTTAGTGTACAAGTTTGATTCAATTTATACTTCAGGGATTTTAAATGATTTATACTCTACGGAATATAGCAAATTTTATTTTAAGGTATTTTTACGGACCTGATCTATTCAAGGTATGAAGATTAAACTTTATAGGACCTCTAATTATTTTACAGACTGGGGGATTTTGAAAATTACACCGGATTTCAACAGATTTTAACAGATTTCGAAGATTGCAGTGGATTTAGAAATATTTCCAAAGGTATCAAGGGATTTCAAGAGATATAAAAGGTTTTCAAGTGAATTTAAATTTGATTTTATAAGATTTTGAAGATATCAAGAAAATTCACCGATTTTTGGTGTGTAAAGTTTATTTGTGTAGTTTCTCTATTTTTACGTTAATTCCTACAATATTTTTGTGTTATGTATTCTAATGCTGATTTTCCTATAATTGCTTTTTATATTGTAATTTTATATAATGAGTTTCCTATGATGCATGGAATCTTTTACAGTCTTGCAGTTTCTAATATGAAAGTTAATATTCAGCCTAACAGTTGAATTATTAACTCAAAAAATGAATCTTTAACTAAATAAATTAATTTGTCATAATGTAGTTCAACTTTCAACCCAGGGATTGCTTTTCCAACATGAAAGAAAAGATTTTTCAACAAAAATTGCACCCTATGAAAGACAGCATAGAAAAATCGTTGGTGCTCCCAACCCCACGCAGCTAAAAAACTGTATAAAATTTAACACAGCTCCAAATATGCACGTGTTTATAGATCTTCTATGAATGTGAACACTATGATTGAAAAATATAATTAAAGTGGAATTTATCGCCTTATTATGTTCAATTTCAATCCCGAAACAATTAGTTGAAATCATTTGGGGAGCCCCCCTCCACCCTTTCACAAGCGTTCGTTGAAGAAAATTCACAATCGAACCCTCTGTAAAGTTTTCTCCATTAACCCTTAACACCTATACACACATCCACACATATTCGAACACATACATTCGGAAGATTTTTTAGAACATTAAATTAGACATTTTCCAATCAAGGAAAGCACAATCAAAGTCATTAAATTTTTTTGAAATTGTTCCATTGCCAAGGTCCCTCTACCGGGGAGCAAAAAGGTTTACTTTATTGTGATTTCGTCCGTCGTTGTTTTTACTGATGTAAGAAAATATAAAAGTGTTGTACATTTCAACTTTGTGATGAACAAAGACTCCCAAAAACAAATATTTCCTTTTTAAATATAAATTCAGTGATCACTTCTAAAATTACTCATGCTGATTAACAGGTCTTACTATATTAACTTCATTTTAGTTCTGTAACTCTACCAAAATAAAGATATTGTCGTCAGTGTAACTCTATTAAAATTAGAGGGATAAGTCGCTCAGGGTATTGAATGTTATTATTATTTTTTTACTAGGAGGAGGGGGGATTTTCTGCTCTTCTTCATCATTAGAAACAGTTGTAAAGTATCGAGTATCATATTCAACATTTTTAAGATGGAACTTTTTAATTCCTCCTAATTGTATTGTTCTGATAAAATGAAAAATATTGTTCTAAATAAACCTAAATTAGTGACTTATACTTTTTTTTCTGATGTTTTATTTAATTCTGTGGATATAATTTTATATCTAAATTTATACAATCGCTTTAAGTCACCACTTCAAGCCATGAAAAATAAAATTGTGGTAGAAAAATTTATAAAGGAAAAGCTGCCTTTTGAACCGAACAATGTCTTCTCTGAAAAAGTTATATTAATCTTAATATTCTACTACTCTGCCATACTCAAAAAAAATTTCGTGCAACCAAATCGTTTGGTTAATACATTTGCCTCCTACCAACTGAACTCGTTTCTTTTATTTAATCAAAGATTTTATTTGATCCGTTTTTTTAATTTTGTCTATTTTTTATTGACCTAACCAAATTTTTCCGCTATTTTCAACAAATTGTTCATATTGTGTGGAAGAATATTTTATCGTTTTTAAGTTACTGAAGAATTCTTCCTGGAAATCGGTTTTTCTTTACGTTTTCATTATTCTGACAAACTATTCAGGTAGAAGATAACAGTCAATTTTTTCATATGGATGTTACGTGGTACACATATTGATGTACAGAAAAATTAATTATGTTTTTTTCTCATAAAATTCTCAAAAAATTCTTTCTAAAATTTTCATGAAAGGTAGGCTCAATACATATGATGTGCATGGGGA
>JAWWEA010390078.1:0-12222 GCA_035222095.1 Andricus quercuspetiolicola | reverse complement strand
TAATTTACAAAAGATAGATATAAGACGGAAAACACTTACTGTGTTAGCGTTAGAGACTTAAGATACTGGTCTGATTATAGCCTTTGTCCAGGAATCAGGAAAAATCCCGACCTCATACCTACTGCAGGAGAGATGTCTGCGAAGAAGTTTGAATCGTCGAAAGTTCTAGTAGGTAAAATATGATGTGGGCGTGTAACTATGTTGTTCCTGGATTATACTATTCTCTGTTCTTTCAGCAAACAATCGTTTATTATCGCGTCCATTCATCAGTTTTTTTTATCTCAGCAGTAATAAAAAGGAGGTATTCTTGATGAGTCTAGTGTACGTAGGAGACGAAGCCTATCAAATGTTGCGGCTAAGTAGGAAGTAAGCAAAGATGTCTTGGCTTTGATGTCATTCACTAAATAAATTTATTTATTAATTCATATATTGATGAGGTCATGGCTGGATAGAAATAGAATAGAGAGTTTTGAGTGGAGGAGAAACTTATTCAAATCACCCACCAATTTAAGATCAATTCTGGTACTGGATCGACCTGTGTGGTGGAGCTGTGGGACAGTATAAACATGCTAAAAGAGTCTATTACTGATGTTTTTTAGTGAGCACGAAGACGTTTGAAGTCTTAAGGAGGATGTGACAATTCTACAGAGAACAAGCCTTTCCCTTCTATTTTTTCGAAAATGATTGTTTCAACGGGCATCACTTCTACCAAGATAACGACTTCCAAAGGCATTGCTTTCACCTAGGTAGCAACTTTTAAGGCCATCTGTTCTTCAGTGACATAATAAGGACGCAAAATTGGTATTATCGACAGGCAATCCTACCATGGGCATGACTTCTGCAGTCAAATATTAAGAACGCGACGCTGTAACGTGGACGGGCAAGTCTTCCCCGGGCATCATTTCCACATTGAAATGTTAGGACCGCACGACGCAATAGTATCAACGTGAAGGTCTCACCCCGGAATCGCTTACGCAGCGAAAGAATAACACCAAGACACTGCGGCATAGACGGGCTATTTTTCCTCGGGCAAGCCTCCCTCGTGAATCAGTTCTCCAGTGTAATATTGGGTCAATTGTCCAATGTTACAGACGGGCAGGAATTCCTGGGGCATAATTTCTCCAGTGAAATAATAAGACTATAGTACTGTAGCATCGACTAGCAAGTCTTCTTTAGGCCTTACATCCTCGGTGTAATATAAATACCATGAGAATGTGGCATCGACGTGCGGAATAAGTGAAAAGTCCCTAGGCCTAAATTGACCTCTAAGGAACAGGATAATACAAGGTCATTATAAATTTGTGCAACACTGATCGGCAGGATACTTTATTAATCTTATCATTCAATCTATGAGCTGAATAAAATAAATAGGGTTGACTTTAGAATAGGTAGCAAATCAAGTATGAGATTAAAGTGTAGTAATTAAAATTGAGTGATTAATTAGTAGCTCTTGTACATGTTAAGGTAGGAATAAAAAAGGGAAAACTGGTTGTATTAGAAACAAAAATGTACACAAGTTGATGAAAACAGAAGAAATTTTGAAAATAAATGTTCAAGAATTAGATATGAGAGTTTGCCAGTGAGTAATTTCAAGAGTTGGGTTAGGAAAATTTTACAAACATTTGAAAAAGAGATTTTCGAAATGATACAGAGAGGGTGCGTTTCTAATATCGTATGATACTTTATTCCATAGCCGGCCACCTCTTACTATATTGTTCTCTCTCTCACTATATGTCTGAAGCTGACACGTTGTGTGAAAAGGAATCTTAAGGATTTTATGTCTTTTATGAAGCTGACACTCTGTTGGAAAGTATCTGTGTACAAATTGCAAGAGGTTATAGAGATACTCAGGAGCTTTGTTCTGAAGAGGAGCATAGAGCAAATTGTCCATAAAGTATTGTCTCTTTTGGCAAAAATAAGCAGACCAGCCTTAAGTCTGTATGGAGTTATGTGTTCGTATTCAGGCAAATTGTAGATTAAACGAACATAGGAATTTAGCGCGCGCTTAAGCTTTAAATTAAAGCCGTCGGTCAAATCATCATATACTAAACAACCGTAGTCAAAATAAGGTAAGATTAGACTCCTAACCAAAAGTATCTGAGTGGAGGCAGGTAAAGAGTCCTTATTTCTATGTAGTTGTTGTAGAATTCGGTATGTTTCTTTGAGATACTCTGTACCTATTACCTTCAGAACAAGGTACGGTTATGGAAATATCACAGACCTTTGACCACTTCCAAAAAAGGAATAATAAGATTCTCGACACAAATAAGTGAAAATTATGCCAGTGTTTCAAGGGACCGAGATAAAGTAGGCCCAACAACAATTACCTGAGTGTTTCCCGGGTAAGAGTAAGTCCACTCTTCCGTCTCTATATGCGTGATGTGATTCTGATTGCTAGCAGTAGAACATTCAAGCGGAATCATTCTCGAGAATTCCCTGTAATGTCTATCTTGATTTCCTGACCCGTAGTTTTGATATATGTAATACACTCATACTGCTTGATTACGAATTCCTTGAAAAGATTTCTAGTCTGTTCTTGCCCCTACACGTCCGCTTCCCTTTGAGCTTGTAAGACAGCACTGTGAATAACCTCGATGTATTCAGGCGGCAGGCCCGCGGCAGTGACAGGGACAGAAGAAACTGTTGTACGTGAACAATTAGCTACCTAATCCTTACTGGCAGGGTCGATACCACCAATTTGAAAGAGGCTTTGATATAGACCTGAATAGGTATTGCTAGCATTTGGTGATTTCCCGTTCACGCAAAGAAAATCGATGAATCCCTTTTTCGGATCATCAAATGTTTTTTTTTTTTTTGACAATCTGAATTGACACAGGCTAAGTGGCTGAACACAACACACATGATGCAGGAAAGAGCTCCCATAGTTATGCGTTTTAACTGCGTGAAAGTTGTCCACCTCCGAAAATGAGAAAGTCTTTTAAGCACCAAAGAGCCTAAAAATGACCAAATGCAACATATACACTGCACTTTGAACACAAATACAATCACTATGATATATTAACAAATACTAAATTGCCTAATAAACAAGTTATGAAAAGTATGGAGCCAGAGGAAACGGAGCACACTTCTTTTGTGAAATATCAATACCATGAGAATGTGTCATCGAAGGGCGAAATAAGTGAAATAGTAAGACTGATACTGTTGCATCGACAGTCAAGTCTTTCCTATGCATTACTTCCCCAGTGAAATATGCACCTCATGGCTCAGTCATGGAGACGGGTAAGCCTTCCCAGGGCATCAGTTCTTAACTGATATAATAAGACTTTAAAACTGTGGAATCGACAGGGAAGCGTTCCCCGGGCTTAACTTTCCCAGTGAAATATCACGTCCCTGACAATGTGTCAGCGATGAGCAAGCCTGCTGCATAAATCTCTTTCTCAGTCAAATATTAGGACTAAGACAATGTGGCATCAAGGGTAAGCCTTGCCCAGTGGAATATAAAGTCAGTGTCATAGAGAGACTGACGGACATATCTTCCCCAAGAATCAGTCACCCAGCAAAATGTTAACACTAACACACAGTGGCATGGACGGGCATCACTTTCCCAGTGATGCCAAGTGATACCAAGCAATTATTTCAATACGGAACATAGAGAACTATACTGTATTCTTGAAGATTCAGTTTAATGGCATTGCTGAAGATATGAGCCCCAACTGCCTACCAAAAAAGCGCCACCAAAAATACATGTGTTTTTCTTCTTCTTTACTACGAAATAAGGTTATCAAAAGGCATTTGTAGACATTGCCTCGAGGGACTTCAGTTAAAACTGACATGAAAAACTATCAGATTTAATCCACTTCAGTAGGCGTACTTAAAATATGCCTAAATGACATGCGTGTGTGAACATAATTTTACGTAAACCGCAGTTAAAGAAAGCCACGTGAAGATATACGTCTGATTTACTAGAATCTATAGGAGACACCAACTTGCAGAACTGAATGCGATAAAATATTTCTCTAAAAAAGGGAGATGGGTATACTGTATTATATAAAAATGTAAAGAAAACTGACATGAGAAGGACATAAAATAAAGTTAGGTGAAAGGCTTACTGGACGGAGTAAAATTTCGATTGCTACAGTGAACGGCACTGAAGTTATACTCGCGGATATCTCAGTCACTTTTCGCTATATGGAATTGTTGGATTGTTGCTTAAAAACGCGATTCGTTGCAAAAACACGAAAGATGTATTGATAGGGTCTACGTGTTATGAAATATTTCAAATGGCGACATGGGTAAACAAGTATACCTAATACTTTTACAAGAACAACAAAAAGTGTAAAATTATTATGCATTAATTTCTAACAGTTCTTTATCATATTCTACGGTATAAAAGCAAACAACTAATACTCAAAAATATAAACTTAAGTTTTACATGCAAGTTTGAAATTCGTGCACCACTCTTCCTCACTGACTGATTGTAGTGATGCTTCGAAAAGGCTTACCGTGGGAAGGCTTGCGTGTCGGTAAACCATGTTTCGGGTACTTATTTTTTCACTGGGGAGCTAATGCCTCAAGAAGAAGTGAAAGCTTTTGACAGATATGAGTGAACAAAGTGTCTTAATTGGCCTTGCAGTTGAGAGAAGAAATGCCCGTGAAAGCCATTACCTTGGTGAAAGTGGAAAATGCACGTGGAGGTTCTAGATTTTCATATACTCTCTTAGAAATTTCTTTAGGAATTTTACGAAATATGCAAGTGAGAGTTTTTTGGAGTTACATGTTCCGTAATATTATAAAACGGTTTGTAGTTTTCGGTGGCGTTAATTATAATTTATCATTATTATACACTTTTTTGGAAATTCAATTCAGGTAATAGTATATCACAATATTTAATTATAATAGCTGCTTGATTTAAATTTCCCGCCTGCGACACCTATATGTAGGAAGCAGAAGCTATTAATTTCATTTCCTGTTTCTCCGTTTCCTGTAAACTCTCGCAGCGCCACCATATGTTCACTCTGTGTAACTCGACCACTCTTAAAATATATCTTGTGAACTACGCATGTCCTTTTTTTATTTCGCTCTCAAAATATATTATGAAATCCAGCTACAAAACTCAACATGGTCCTTCGACACGGATAGTTGTTCGTGGAGTCGACTGAATTCAAGTTTGGTACAATTTGTGAAAAATTTAGTGCAAAGGTAAACAAAAATCGCGTTCGTGAACTTGGTGAATACGACGCGTCCCTTTACTACAGCAAGTGCGTGGTTTCGAAACTTTGTTTCAATTCGTATCAAATCATAAATGCCATCAAGGCTACTAATCTCGTGAAGTCAACTAAATTCAAGTTTGGTGCAATTTGTGAACAATTTAGTGCAAATGTGAACAAAAAGCGCGTTCGTGAACTTTGTGAATACGACGCGTCCCTTCACTACAGCAAGTGCGTGGTTTCGAAATTTCGTTTCAATTTGCTACGAATCACAAATCCCATCAAGGCTACTTATCGAACATTTATGTGACCAGACCAAATTCACAAATTCTTGTTTTGGCTAGTTGTGGTGCATCAAGCACTTTTCCAACGTGGAAACTACCATCTCTGTAATTTCGCGTGGTGAAAAACGTTCAGCTGACTTCTCGCTCAGATTAGCTCGAAGCGCAGGAAGTATATCAACCCAAGGGACAGCCGCCAAGGTCCTGGAAGAAGCTGCAGGAAGTAATCGGTTCGCATTTCGTCGTATTCTGCAAGGATTGGGTCAAAGAGGACTTTGCCTCGCCCATCGCATCACTTTCCACGCCGAGTCCAGTCATCGCAGCCATCTTCGATTCCTGAGGAAGGCCTCTCGCATCAAAAGGTCACATGAGCATTCCTTTCTTTATCCATTCCTCTTTCTTTTTGCACATGACATTCTCTCTTGAACTTTATTTAATTTGATAACAATGCCTCCAAAAACTTAAAAAGAAAGACTAATTACGCAACGCGAGTCAATAACAGAAAAACTGAATTTTTTCAAGAATTTTGTAAATAAAGTCGCAGAAAAGAATCTCAATGAAGAAATCGCGTTACCCTCTTTAGAAAAAACATATCTGAATTGTCGGATAGATCACATAACCCACGCATTCACAGAATTTGAGGAATGCCAGGGTGAGTTTGATGAACTGAGCGACAAAGAAGAAAATAATAATGCTCATCGTGAACGTTTCGAATCTGCGTATTTTGAAATATTAGCTAAAGCTCGCGTTTTGTTGGCCCGGGGAATTCAAATTGATCGAGATCAGGACGCGCAGAGAAACAATGTACACAACCATAACCTCGACGCGCTCCCTGTACAAGGTGTCAAACTACCGACTATAGAGTTGCCAAAGTTCAACGACGAGCTTGACGATTGGTTGGGTTTCCGAGACACGTTCACGTCGCTTATTGACAAAAATCATCAAATCAGTAACATTCAAAAGTTTCACTATCTGAGGGCAGCTTTGGGAGGCACTGCTAAACAAGTCATTAACTCTCTTGAATTTTCGGCCACCAATTACTCCGTCGCTTGGACGACTTTGCTAAATCGGTTTGATAACAAAAATCTTCTGATACACAATCACATCCAGTCTATTTTTGAATCTGAGCCTGTTCAAAGAGAGAGAGCTTCTCAAATTCGTAAAATCTTAGACAATCTGAACAAGCATTTGAGGGCCTTACATACACTCGATCAAGAAATCAATCATTGGGATGTTTTATTAATTGACGTTATTTCTAAAAAATTATACAAAATCACGGCTAGAGCTTGGGAAAAGGAAAAAACTGATAATGCAATTCCCACATTAGAAGATTTGGAAAGGTTTCTGAAATCTAGAGCTGACATGTTAAAGACTTCAGAAATAAATAATTCGCAGCTTGATAGCAAAGTAAGGTCTAAGCCTAGCAATTCTAACCATAAATCTAAAGTTAAATCTTTCCTTACAAAAAGGGTAAATTGCTTATTTTGCGAAATGGAACATCACATTCAAGATTTTCCAAGGTTTCTCGAACTCACGCCTCAACAAAGGGCTGAACAGATAAAGGGGTTTCATCTTTGTTTGAATTGTTTGAGACCCGGTCATTTTTTGAAAGTGTGCAGAGGTGTGAGGTGCGAAAACTGTGAAGGCAAGCAGATCACAACTCATTCTATCAATTCGATAATTAGTGCACATTCTTCAAATATTCCTTCTCATCTATCCTTGGCCGACCCTGACTTCGACAAACCAGCCAAAATTGATATTTTGATAGGAAACAACGTTTTCTGGAGTTTGATTTGTGTAGGTCAACACAAACTCAATGGAAAAGGTTTAATTTTGCAAAAAACTCGATTCGGCTACAGTCTGGCAGGTCCAATGCCAGACTCTCTTTTTAATCCCCCTGACAATCATCTTCATTGCAATCTAATCCAAAATGTAAGTGTGGCTAGCTAGATGGTAAAGTTTTGGGAATTGGAGGAACATCTGCAAGAAAAATCAAATTCTGCAGAAGAAAATTCTTATGAATCTCATTTCTCTAACACTTTCCAAAGGGATAGAAATGGTAGACTTATCGTGACAATTCCTTTGAAGGGAGATCTCAATCGATTAGGCGAATCTAAAGAGACAGCTATGCGTCGTTTCCTAAGGTTAGAAAAAAGGTTAGAAAAAAGGCCTGGACTCAAAAAAGAGTACTCACGCTTCTTATCTGAATACGAAAGTTTAGGTCATATGTCACGGGAATTGAATGAATCAAGGGCTTCTTCCTCGTATTACTTGCCACATCATTGCGTGGTTAGAGAAGACAGTGTTCCGACCAAGTTTCACGTTGCATTCAATGGGTCCGAACCAACAACAAGTGAAGTTTCACTTATTGATCTTCAAATGGCAGGACCCACTATCCAAGATGACTTATTTTGAATTCTAGTTCGTTTCAGACAAAATACTTACGTCGCATATGGCGACATTGAGAAAATGTATCGCCAGGTTCTATTAACAACTGAACAGCGTCCTCTTCAAAGGATACTCTGGCGCTCAGATCCCAACAAGCCAGTGGAAATTTATAATTTGAATACCGTCACATATGGTACGGTTGATGTCTCGTATCTTTCTATTGGATGTCTCCATCAGTTGGCAAATGATTGCAAACAAGAATTTCCGAAAGCTGCTAGAATTATTCCAAAAGACTTTTATGTGGATGATTTAGTAACTGGGTTCAATTCTATAGACGAGGCTAGAGCACTTGTCAAGCAAATATTCCAGGTCTTATCTACCGGTTGTTTTCCTCTTAGAAAATGGGCTTCAAACGACCCTCGCGTAGTTGAAGAGGTTAACGGTCTGGATCAATCACTCATCTCAATCAACTTTGCTAGTGAAGACGATCAAGTCAAGACTCTTGGATTGCTATGGCAAGCCAATTTCGATTATTTGATATACTCGGTGAGCGTTCCAAATCATACAAAAACAACAAAAAGACCAATTTTATCTGAAATTTCATCCATCAAGGTACCCAGACATGTGATTTGTAAGAAAGCAGTAGACTTGCAACTCCATGGATTCTCAGACGCTTCCAAAGGCGCATATGTAGCTTTCATTTATTTAAGGTCAGAGGACGAGGCTGGCAATGTTTGTGTTAGACTAGTTTGTTCGAGGTCCAGAGTTTCTCCATTGAAAGTTCAGACAATACCCAGCTTGGAACTCTGCGGGGCGCTTGAATTGTCGGAATTGGTCTCCAAGGACGAATCTGCTTTCGACTTGCCTGTCAAGCGCACTTTTTTTTGGAGTGACTCCACTATTGTGTTGGCATGGCTCCGCTCGCAGTCTAACACTATTGAAACATTCGTATCAAACAAAGTGAGTGGCATCCAAGAATTAACAACGATCGAGTGCTGGCAGCATGTTCGTAGCGAGGACAATCCAGCTGATTGTGTTTCTCGCGGAATAGCTCCAAATCTTCTTGAGCATTCTGAGTTCTGGTGGAAAGGACCAAAATTTTTGCTTTTGAGTGAATCAAATTTGCCTTCACCACCATCCGTGATTCACTGCTTGCCAGAGCTTAAGAAATACTGCAACCTGTCAACTGACGATTTTAAATCTGATTCTTTTGATTTCAAACGCTATAATGATTTATATCGGCTTATTAGAGTCATAACTTATTGCAAAAGATTTGCACACAACTGCAAGAACAAACATGACAAACTCTTAGGACATCTGCGCTCTTCTGAACTCGCTCAGACAAAAATAGCACTGGTTAAAATCTCTCAACGAAATTACTTTTCAGATGAAATCAAGACGTTGACAAACAGTTTGCCAATAATCAAAGGTAAACTAACTTCTTTGAATCCTTTTTTAGATGCTGACGGAATTCTAAGAGTTGGTGGCCGACTAAATAACTCTAATTTTAATGAAAACAAGAAGCATCCTACGATTTTGTCTGCTCAAGATCATTTTACTCGAATTTTATTTGAAAATGAGCATCGGCGCCTTTTCCATGCTGGATCCCAATTGCTTTCAGCTTCAATTTGCGAAAATTTCTGGCCTTGAGCAGGTCGAACCTTGGCTAGAAAGGTGGTTGGATCTTGCATTAAATGCTTCAAGACAAACCCAAGAGGGGCAACGCCCATAATGTGTGACTTGCCAAAGTTTAGTTTCTCCTTCACCACCTTTCTACACCACAGGACTAGACTATGCTGGTCCTTTCATCGTAAAAAACAGAAAGGGACGTGGCTCAAAGACTAGCAAGTCGTACAACGAGATCGATCAATTGGGTAAGTTTCTTATCAACAAGTCTGATAAACTAGCGGAAACAATTGAAAACATGGGTGTTGCTTGGCACTTCATTCCAGCCTACTCCACTCATTTCGGTGGACTTTGGGAGGCTGGAGTGAAGTCCACGAAGCATTATCTCAAACGTGTTGCTGGTAACAATGTCTTAACATTTAAAGAATTGTACACTCTTTTGTGTCAAATAGTGGGTTTGCTAAATCGCCGTCCCCTCACTCCTCTTTCTCCCGATCCTAGTGATCTTTCGCCTCTTACTGCTGCTCACTTCTCGATAAGACGGCCTTTAATCTCCGTTGCTGATCCGGACCTGATTCATCCACCTGAAAATCGACTCTCAAGATGTCAACTTGTTCAACTCCTTCAACAGCACTTTTGGAAAAGATGAAGTCAAGAGTACGTATCCGAGCTGCAACATCGAGTTAAATGGAAAAAACCATATCATGAATTAAAAAAACAACGTGCTCGTTTTAGTCAAGGAAAAGGATCTTTCTCCATTAAGGTGGAGACTGGGCAGAATTGTAAAACTTCATCTTGGAAATGATGGCATTGCTCGCGCTGACACCATTCAAACTCTCACGGGTACTTGTCGACGTGCTCTCGCAACCGTTTGTCCATTCCCTATTGAATAAGATTTTTTCAACTGAATTGATGAAGGGTTTGTTGTTTAATTTCAATCTGTTTGCCACGTATGTCATCTATTGAAAGTGGAATCTTTCAATGTCGGGGGATATGTTTGATTTAAATTTCCCGCCTGCGACACCCATATGTAAGAAGCAGAAGCTTTTAATTTCATTTCCTGTTTCTCCGTTTCCTGTAAACTCTCGCAGCACCACCATATGTTCTCTCTGTGTAACTTGACCACTCTTAAAATATATCTTGTGAACTACGCACGTCCTTTTTTTATTTCGATCTCAAAATATATTGTGAATTCCAGCTACAAAATTCAACAATAGCAAAATATCTTCATACGATCGAAATAAAAATTTGTCTGAAATGAAACATTCTTATTATGGTATTATAGGGACGAAAAATTAGGTTTCGGTAAAAAATATTTAATTATACCTTCGAGACTATGTCTATTTCCGCCACTGAAAATTTACTTTAAAAAAATAACCTTTCAAAACTCTGACAATTTAAAGTTAGAGCTTTTTGCAATACTCAAATTTACAATTTGAACCATAGAAATTTGGCGAATTATTGGCTCATTTACCATCTTTATAGTAATAATTACATGGACAAAATTTCAATCAACTGCAAAGAACAAATTGAAAAATGTAAAGATTGTGGATGTATAATATAAGAAATGTAAAACAATTAACTTTGTTTCTACCTCATCAAATATTGACTTTAACACAGAAAATCTTTTGAAATAAAAACTTAAAAAAGTTCCGGAAACTTCTTTACTACAAAAGTCATCCCAAAGAATTTTTCAAAAAACTTATCAAAAAAAGATCAAAATAAATAAAATTCAAATACAATAGAGTGCGATCAATTTAGAGTAACAATAATCCGGAGATAGCAGTAAATAAAAAAGAAATAGTTTTCATAAGTTTTTAAATATAAAATGTTTATTGAATGGCTACAACATCAAAACAGTCTTTCATGTAGACTTTAAATTTTCCAAATATATAACGCTCGGTGAAGACAGCTTAGAAACATTAGACCAATGTAATGTGGTATATAAACTATGATGTTAATTTGGTAAAACGTATGTTGGACAAACCAAACGGCCTTTAGGAATACGAAGAGAAGAATACCGTAATAATATAAATCTTAACTCAAAATAATAGAGTTATTAGAAAACACTTTGTCGAACCCCACAATGGTAACACTGTCTTTCTTGATTCGGAAGACATTATTATTTTACATCAAGAACCTGACTACGCTAAACTTCCGATGAAAGATCTCCCGATTTACGAATTTCTAGAAACACCAGCAGCGTTGTGACAAAGGGTCAGTAAACGGTTGCTCACTGGCGTCCGGTGCGTAATAAGATCCATGCTGCTGACTCTTTAAGTTTGGATTCCCGCGATTGAAGATCAAGGCTATTTGCAAGCCATCCTGAAACTGTTCTTATGTCGGTAGTTAAGTGTACTATACAAGATGTTTTGTACAAATGGTTTATATACTATGTATACTAAGAATTGGTTCACAATATCACATAGTTAATTTCAGTTTATAATAAGATGCTGCTCATGCACCTGTAGGCAGCTAAAATTGTTACATACATGTGAGTCCATATAGTAGTAATTTTTTTATAACTTTTAAGTTGGAACCTTTTGTGACTTGAAAAACAACGTTTTTTCTAATGGCGCTGTGTGCCTGACGAGGGTAGCAGTACGTTACAGCCCTTTATGGACGAACCAACATAGATAATGTCTTTTATTTTTAATTATTTGCTTCTGCAATTTTTTCAAGAAAAATAACGTATTTTTCTTGACACGAACGTCGAAAACGCGGTTTTTGTACCTCATCGAACATCGCGAACATAGCTT
>JAWWEA010390028.1:0-12223 GCA_035222095.1 Andricus quercuspetiolicola | reverse complement strand
ATGCTGAAAGTGTTACAACTCGGTTAATTTTATTTTAATAGAAAAAAATCATGAAAATAAATTGTTCGAATTTTCGGGTACCATGAACAGTCGCACATAAAATTTTCAAATCTTGAAAGAAATAGTGTCAGCAATTTTTAAAATACTCTAACTTTTTGCATTGTCATACAAAACAGCTGGCTAACGAGCTTGACCTTCATTTTCTGATACTTGAAAAGTGTACTAAAGGCCAATCTATTACATCAATTTTTTCGAAATTTATTGTGCTTACAGACAGATAGACATAGAGACAGACAGACACGTTCGTAAAAACCAGTTCTTCGAGTTTAGAGGGTCTCAAAACGTGAACATTTGACAGACGAATGGGGGTTGGGATTTTGGGCTAATATTGGGGGTTATTTTGGACAGAAATTTGAAATGTTAGAGCATTTTCAATATTTTTTAGAACAACGCACGATACGGAAAGGAGTCCAGAAAACAAAAGTTGCTTCTTGAAAGCCCTACAAGATTATTATAAAAACTTTTCAAATTTTGTTGAAAAAATGAAAATTCACCATTTTGATCACACAAAAAATAATTAACAATTAAAAATTCCAGTTTGTGGTCAAATTATTCATGATAAGAAAAAAGTTATTAAAAGAAAATTGTTTTTCAAGTGAATCTGAAAATTCGTTTTTTTACCTTTTTTCTCACGTGGCACGTGATGAGAATGTGTTCGTTAAAGCCGAAAGAGCTTCAATAAAAGAGGATTCACAATCACTAAATTTCAGTCGTCGATGTTTTGACCTTTAATTTTAAAATCATGTGCGAATATGTGTGGGATGTACAATGACCGAGCGCGCAGGGCAAGGTAAATACATGATCGAGCGCAAAGCGCAAGATAAATATATTGTCAAGCGGGCACATATTTTAAAATAAAATTAATATAATTATCACGTTTCCAACAAATAGGACGAACTTTTAAGCAACAAATTAAATTTTTAAGAGAAAAGATTAATTTTCAATCACGAAGATTGATTTTCTACCAAAAAGGATAATTTTTTTAACCAAAGAGATAAGTTTTAAACCTCAATTATGAATCTTAAACTGAGAAAATAAATTTTAAACAAAGTACTGAAAATTTCAACATAGTGTTTAAATTTTTAACCAAATTGTTTCATTTTAAAGTTAAAAAGGTGAACTCTATGCAATATAGTGAAATTTTCAACCAAAAAGGAGAAATTTTAACAAAATAGTTAAACATGTAACCAAAGACATAAACTTCCATCTGAAATGAATAATGTTTGATCATGAAAGATGAATTTTAAAAGAAAAACGTAATGTGTGATATTTCAACCTAAGCAGATTTTTATTTTAAACGCAGTGTCTCGTCGTCCCAAAATTCGGGATTACTAAGCCAATAATTTCCATAAGCTTGGCTAGTCGTCCCGAATTTTCGAGGCGACTTTTCACTTTTTCAACTCCACTTTTCCAACTCCCGATTTCCAACTCCCCCCTTTCCCGACTCCCCTTTTCCAACTTCCCTTTTCCAACTCCCATAATTTTTCGGGACGAGTGGGCGCAGCCTATTTTAAATCAAAAACAATTGAATTCTTCCAAAGAAGACAAGTTTTCAAGAAAATAGTAGATTTTTGAATAAGATTGTTAAATTTTTAAGGCAAACAAGTTAATGTACCAACAAATTGTCAAATTCACAAAAGAAAGATGAATTTTCTGCAAAACAGTTAGACTTTCAACCGAATAGTTAAATTTTCTACCCAACTGTTTAACTTTCAATTCGAAAAGACGATTTATCTACAAACTAGTTGAAATAACAACATAAAAGTTAATTTTCAGCAATAAGTACTTGCTTGAATTATCATTAAAAATATTAATTTTTCAGACAAGAGGATTAATTTTTCACCTAAAGAGACTAATTTTCAATCAAATACATGAATTTTCATAAAAAAGTTAAGTTTTCCAATTTTCGTAAAGGAAGATTTTTCAATCAAAAGAGAAAAAAAATTCAACCCCATTTTTTAATTCTGAAGAAAAAGAATTATCTACGAAACATTTGAATTTTCAATCCGCTGATATAAATTTTCAATAGAAAAGCAAATCTTCAACCAAATAGTTGAATTTTCACCCGAAACGACGAATTTTTAACAAAAAAATCACACTGTTAATAAAAAAAAATCTTTCTGACAACATATTTGAATTTTCAAATAAATAATGCAATTTTGATCCAGAAAATAAGAATTTTCTTTCAAAAATATAATAGACTTTTTAAACAAACAGTTTTATTCCATGAAACTTTAACAAATCTTTGTACCAGAAGTAATTGGATTTTTAACCAAAAAATTTTTACCGAAAAATCAAAAAAAACTTTTCGACTGTTAAGATTATAAATCTTCAACTGGAATAGTTAAATTTCAGTTAAAGAAATTTATTTAAAGCAAAGGAAAAACGAAAATCCAACTATAGAAATTACTTTTTTTCTGAAAGTGTTCATATAGATTTTCCTAGTTCAGACTCCCGCTTCTGGAAAATTTACAGCTTCGTAGGACCAACGAGGTATTTTAAAGAAATCTGTATTTTAGTGTTGGAGGAAACTATATTTTTCTTTATTGGGCTATATATCTGTGGAACTCGAACTTCTTTTTCTTTCAATTTGAACGATTTTCCATTTTTAATATTTATAATTAGTGTAATAATTCATATACGTATATTTACCAACAGAAGTGAGTAAGATTACTGCAGCAAAGAACAGAGTTGCAGAGACCCTCATCTTTTCTCACTGAAGATTATTCGGTAAAATAACGATGTATAATTCAAAAATACAAAAGTAGTTGTGAACTTATTTTTTTCGAAACTTCCAATCTCTACCAAAATCGCGAGTTTGATAATTTGTATAACTGACGTGTACAAAGTGTTTCAAAGTATTCCTAAGTATTACAAATTTATGAATTTGTTTTTGAAAAATGCTCAATCGTAACCAAAGTCGTGAGTTTGATCATTTCAAAAATTTCTGTTTTAGAACTCCGAGAAATCTTTACGATGGAACGTTGCCTATTCCTAATAAAACTATGCACATTTAAACATGACAAGCCCGTGTTGAAAAATGTTTCCTTATCTCTTTTGTCGTTATTTAAAAGTTTTATTAGTCTTTTTATTTTTTTAAAATTATTCCATATAGGCACGCGGTTTGAAAATGTAAAAAATGTATGTAGTTATTTTTAAAAAGTTTCCAATCTCTACCCACGACATGTGTTAGATAAATTAAGAAATTTCTGTTCTGGTATTTTGTTTTTATGGTATAATAAATTTATGAACTTTCTTCTGAAATTCCCAATCTCAACCAAAGTCTTGAATTTGATTATTTCTAAAACTTTTGTCTTCAATTTTTGACAAATATTTCCGATATAAGTTTTTATATTTTCATATAGAGAAGGTATTAGATTTGTGTAGAATTGCCCCCCCCCTCCCCCGGTTTTTGTCAAATGTCCACGTTATAAGACCCCTGAACCCAAAAAACAGGCTTTTACGAATGTTTCTGTGTGTCCGTCTGTCTGTCTCTCTGTCTGTATATCTGCCTGTTTGTAAACACAATAACTTTCAAAAGAATTAACGGATTCGATTGGCCTCTAGAATACTCGGTTAGTGTCCTAAACTAACAATCAAGTTCGTTGGCCAGCCATTTTGGATGAAAACTCAAAAAATGAGAGCATTTAAAAAATGTTTGAGGCCGTTTTTTCCAAAATTTGAAAATTATATGTCGGTTGTTTATAGTACTCTAAAGTTCGAACAATTTATCGCAATGTCATTTTTTTCTTGAATGAATATTTTCAGAGTTGCAGCATTTTCGAAATCCAAAAAATGGAACGAAAATTAACATTATCTGCCAAACGACGCACTATAAATTCTTAATCTCTTTTGTCGTCGTTACCAAATTTTAGCAACTTTTTATTTTCCCGGCATTATTCCATTTATGTACGAGGTTTTAAAACATAAAAAATGTATGATTTTGTTTTAAAAAAAATTCTACCACTTGATTGAAAATCTAATTCTTTTTCGAAAATGAAACTATTTAGTTGAAAAATGTTTTTTTTTCAAATACAAATTAACTGTTTTTCGGCTGATAATTTAAATATTACATTTGTAGCTGAAAATGTATATTTTTTAGTTACAAATTCAACTATCTGGTTAAGATTTGTCTTTTCTATTTGAAAATTCATTTATTGTGCTGAAAGTTTGTGTTCTTGGTAGAAAATTGATTTCATCAGTAAAAAATCCATCTATTTTAAGTATTGTTTCAACATCACTTAAATATGCAAACAAGAAATAGACATTCCTTAAAACACAAAATGACGGAAGATCTGTTCAGTTTACTTTTGGGGTCGATAATCAATTCGCAATAAACGTGGAAATCATATCCTAGAAGTCAATATTTCTGGATCCCCACGAAGGGTTCTTCTAACTTCCCTCAAAGATTCAAGATGACTAGAATAACTAGATAACTAGGAAGCTTTGCAGTCACTCGAAATCTTTTACATCTTGTGAATGTGAATACCTTATGAAAATAATAGAAAATTCGAATAACTATTTATTTTCCAATTTATTTGTTGACTCGGACTTAAGGTTATATAAATATAATTTTCATGACATTTTCGAGAAAACTCAAAAATCTGAACCAAAAATAGTGAAATTTTACTAAAAGCTAGTGAAAATGACTAATACGATAAGTTAAAATATTTAGTAATTTCCTAGTGGAGATACACTTATTTTTTAAAAAATGTGCGGATTTATTTAAGGCCGTAAATATTCATTTTACGATATTCTATAGAAACGTTCAACATGAAAAACAGACAAATTTATTAAGAGAACCTTATTGTTTAACATACTTGAGTTTATGAATAACAATAAGAGAGCAATTTGGTGAAATGTGAAAATTGGCTAAGCTTGCAGCTACGGATATTTTGTTGTTGCCTTCTCTATAAAATTTATATTACGGCATAGAAGAGAACGTCCTTGGGCTAAAATCTCTTGTCATGCCATTAAAATTCTCGATTTTCTTAAATAAATGATGTGACGAAATCTCACATAAATTATTTTCAGACTATTTTTAGTTTGTTTATCGGCGAGGACCATAACGAATTTTTGAAACCAGATAAATAATATAAAAAATTATTCTACTACTGTTGGAAATTGTCCGTATGATCAGCGCGAATAGCACTAAAAATCAGTACTGACTATGAAAGGTGATTACTCATTCAAAAAATGAGCGAGAAACTTTTCGAAAACCGCTAGAAGGCTTACTAAATTCTGTCTCAAATAGCCTTTAATAGAGACATTTTTGACTTTTCGAAAACAGGAGACTTTGTGAGCAGTTTAGAAAAAAATGGAATTTCTCGAATGTGCAATCATATCCTGTCAAGAAAAGTATTTGAATTCATCTTGACTGTTGATTCGACATCACTTGATGATTCAAACGAGGAAGTCGACCTTTTGTGACATAAAAATTTACGGAAGATTTTTCTGATTTTACTATTAAGCTTAGAATTCGCTTTACAATGAATACCGACAAGGAACGGACTTTTCCTGTCAATTCAAGGTCACACGCCATCTTTTTGCTCATACTGTTAAAGTCGGAAATTAATTCACATTGCAGGTAGGAAACATATCATGGCAGCAAAGGTCTTTTCATAGATTTTTAGGATTGTTTAAATTCTTTTTAGTTGTGACATTGCAAGATTTTTGCAACTCATAAACACCCAATTTATTTAATTTTATAATTTTTCTAATTACGTCTGGTGATTTTTACGGATCGCTGCTCACTGCGAGATACTTCAGTGGACATCTTCGACACCCGAAATTTGGGCTCCCAGCTAATTTTTTTGGTAATAATCGATGTTATAACCAGATTCACTCCGGGAAACTGGCTTTACACGCAGCCATCCTTGTTTCCTGCTGTAGATTATTGCTTTTGTGTTATTAAACCTATGGAATTTTCAACATGTTCTGGGAAAATTTTCATTTTTATGGCTGATCTATTGTCACTGATTTGGTAATCGCCATTGTGCTTATCTACGTTTGTACCTATTGTGTTATTTCTTAATCAATTTGTGATTATTTTTTTCCCTATATTGATTTTTATAGCTACCCTTCTGAATTTCAAGTTACGATCATGCCTTGCATTTTGATTAACCATTTTAATTGCCCATTTGAATTCCCTTTTGTCCCCCTCTCGATTTCCTCTGTTTACTTTAGTTTTTATTTTGAATATGTTCCGGTTTCAATTATCCCCTTTGTCCACGAACATGATTATACTCACACGATTATGAGACTGGCTAATGTCGGAAATTAATAGATATGTACTTGAAGGTTAGGTCAGAACGTTTAAGTAAATAATTTGGTTTATAGAAACGTCATTGACTAAACTAACGGAAGGACCTAATCCATTTTGATTAGTTAGGTAAGAATAGAGAATTAGCTGCAGCTAATTTTCCATTTTTGAAGTTGTAAACTTTTCTGAATAAGATTTAGTGACACAGGGTAGTATTAGCATGTTAATCAATTCAATAGATAGTGTTATATGCTTTCTGGAAAGTCCATGTTTATTGAGAGTTAATAAACCGATTTTGTATGATTTTTATTGAATAATGACTGTTTTCTATTTTGGATTTAGACATTCCTTTTCTCTTAATGTCGAACACCCCCTTTACCATTATACAGATTTCCGTGACTGAGCTACAAATGTTTACTCTGTATTACTGCGCCGTACCCTTATATAGACTTGGGTTTGAGTTTTAGAGTATTTCCGCGGATACTAAATTCTTTGTAGATTTCTCGCGTATTGAGTTTTGAGGTTTTGCTGTTTCTTGGGTCACCACGGAAAGCCTGGCGCGCGAACTACAGAACTGATATTTTTGTTTCGAATATAAAAATCTAGTAGACGCAGTACTGAAGGTAATTGTTGGCTATTATTTGATTAAATCAAAGTAACATTTTCAGATAGCTTTGGTTATACTACTAAGGTCCAAAATCATTTTTCAATAACTTCAAGGAACAATAGGCTATCAGAAAAATCCGCTGAGCTTTTCTACGATTTGCCGTAACATCCCTAAAAGATTCAAGTAAAGAAACTGATTTTTCGTAACAAACAAATCATTGGATTTCTCACTTCAAGGATCATTCAGGTATCATGCAAAATACATGAGTATTCACGTTATGCCAAAAAAAAGAGTGAACGATTTTCCGTGCAATGGAAATCAATTGAATGACCTATTCTGCTGGGAGTGTTTTCTATATTTATTTCAACGTTATTTCCGAATCGAACTGTCTGCCAAAAAATCATCCCGTGATTTTCATTGTTATAAAATGAGACAAAACGAACCTCTCACACGATTCTATAAAAGTCTTATTCCTTTACTCCTGTAATTCAGAAATTTATATAACTAAACAATTTCAACATTTGAAGTATATCACATACGGAGATAAAAACTAAAAATCAGCTTAGTCTTGCTTTTCTGAATTGGTTAATTATTAGAAAGTTTAACATAGGCACAATTAAGTAAAGCTGCATGAGGAACTTGAAAATCAGAATACAGTCTTACGTTTACTTTCATAGGTCATTGTGAAATTGATTTCAATACAAAGTATGAGAAGTGAATTATTATTTTTGTGATTATATTTGTGCCAAAGAAAATCATTATAAAAGAGTTAATGAGGAAACCTAGATGTTTTAAAATAAAAGAGTTTCTATTTACTCAAGGTTAACGTAAGTGTTCAGTACATTAGAAAAATGGAATATTTTCACCCAAATTTCGGTACAAATAACAAAATTCCATCAGTACGTGTAGACACTTTCTCAAATAAAAATTATTTTCAATGTACTCTCGAAATTTAAATTAGTGATGTTTCACTAATTACTAGAGGAATTTTACTTATTCAATAGAAACAAATGAACCACTAAAATTTAGTAGAAAATGTCTAATTAGTTAGTGAAAAGCTACAAATTATTTCTCGAAAACATGTGAGTTTATTTAACACATTATGTTATTACATATAATGTTAATTTAAAGTAGCTCATTGACTTGCAAAACGTGATTAATAGAAGAGTTCAATAAAAGACGATTGTGTAGCATATTCAGATGTATTGAAAGAGGATTAGGGCTACATGATAACTCACCATTTGCTAAAATTTATGTACATTGTCAGTGAGATACTCAATTATTGTAAAAATATCGACCTTCGACTGTAGTTTCATTTATGTTTGGAGACTTTTTTTGACAGCTAGCGCTTACCTAATATGATTAATATATTGATAGTAATCTGTTGATTTAATTGTACGTAATTGAAATCACCAAAACATGTAAATTAAATTCAAGAAGATATTAATGCAATACACTGAATAGTAGGATGGTCAACTTTTGTACAATTTCCATGCATATGGCCCCCAAATTGGTTTAAATACACACAAAAAATACGTTGAAAAAATCAGTCATTCGTGAAAAAAAAAGGAAGTCAAAAAAAGTCGGACAGTACTATTAAGTGGGTGATTTCCAAATAGATTGAACTTTCGTTTCCAAAATGCGGGTGAATTAAGATTTACTAATGATCTAAATCATGAAAGATTTTCTGATTATAAGACTAGAGTCAAAAATCACTTAACAATACATACGGAAATCATATACCAGCAGATAATGTTTTTTAACTGATTCTAAGGATCCGTTTAACGTCCGACATACATTCAAGCACGGAAACTAACATTTTCTAACTATCGCAACGACGGGGGACTTCTTTGTTATGACACTCATGCTGGACATCAATTCACGAAACACTTGGGAAACATACTACAGCAGGAAGTGTGTTTGGATTTATTTCAAGAGTGATCTCAACATTACCTAAAGATTCAAGCAAGGCTATGCATATTTTTGAACAAATGAAACGGTCCGAAATTTTTTGTTAAGTACTACTGGATTTAGAAGTCAATCAAAAATAAGAGTAGCAAACACAAAATATCAGAAAAAGTATTTAAATCCATTCCAATGGTTCTTTAAAGACCACTAAAAGATTTAAATAGGGTGATCGAGATAACCTAAAAAGTAAAATTCAAGCGATTTTTTATTGTATTACTGGTATTACAAGATCAATTAAAAATATATTTAAGAACGACCCCTAGCAGAAAAAACAGTTTCATTTGTCCTCATGTTGGTTTTATTATCCATTAAAGATTCAAGCAAGGAAACCGACATTTTCTAAAGTGCATGGTGAGTTGCCGTTTAATAAATTTGTAGAATATGTCCTGGAAGGCAAATTGCTCAAATTCATTTCGAAGATCTGGTTTAACATCTTTTTTAAATCCACCCAAAAAATCGACATTTCCTGACAAATAAAACACTGGAAGATTGTCTAATGCACCATTGGCGTCTAATATGAAATCACAATTAACGTGATAAATATACAGTCAGCGTCGGAGATCGCTTGAATGTAAATGCGATAAACATCCCCTTGTAAGAAAGTTCTTGCATTTATTTTAAGTGCTACTTTCACATGCCTTAAAGATTCAAAAAAGGAAACCAACTTTTTGTCCCAAACAAAAATACAGAGGTTTTCTTTTTGATCTGATGGTTGGAAATCACTTTATTATAAATGTAGGGAGCATATCCTATCAGGAAAAATGTTTAACTTAATTTTATGGATTGATTTAACATCTCCTACTTATCGGCACAAGGAAGCCCACATTTTCTAACAAGTGGTTTTACGTAAAATGTAAGATAACTTTCAAAAAAATAATTAAATTTGATTCAGCCTTGGCGCACTTTTTAAAGGCCTAAAGAGAAAGGACGAGTTTGCTAGCCAGCCAATTTGGATGAACATTTAAAAAGTGATAACATTTTCAACATTTTTGAGACCATTTTTTTCAAGATTTAGGAATTCTATGTATGACTATTCGTGGTACTCGGAATTTCGAAGAACTTATTTCAACGATTTTTTCAATAAAAAGAAGATTACGAGAATTAATCCAAAAAAAGCAAACGAAAATGAACACTTCAAGCTAAACAACGCACGAAATGGAAAAGCGTGAAGAGTAAAAAAGTTGATTTTTGAATTCCTTACAAGATGATCATAACATTTCCCTGAATATTCGTGAAGAATGGAGAAGACAAATTTTGATAGCACACAAAATAATGAATAATAAAAAATTCCATCTTTTGGTCAAACTGTGCATGATACGAAGAGGGATGGAAGATAAGCAGTGTACACCCGAAAAAGGTCTACAAATTCGCTATAAACCAGTTTTTGATTCACCTTGTAGTTTTCGCTTTATTCGTAAAAAACGACAATCAAAATAGAAAAATAAAATTTTATAATAATTTTATAATTTTATAACTTTATAATTTTATAATTTTATAATTTTATAATTTTATAATTTTATAATTTTATAATTTTATTTTATAATTTTTTATTTTAAAATATTTTAAAATTTACAGGATTTTAAACAAATTTAGGGAAACTTCAAATTATTTCAATATCGATTAAAAAATTTCAGAAGGTTTGAAAAGATTTAAAAGTAATCTAAATCCTGAGAAGGTTTCAAAAGATTTGAAAAAAATTTCAATGACTTTTTGTTTTGATAAATTAATAATAGGAGAAAATTTGAAAAGATTTTACAATACTTTAAAAGTACTCCAAAAATATCAAAAAGAATCTGGAAGAATTTAAGGCAATATTGGTCAATTTTGCAAAAGATTAAAAAATTTTAGGGAAAATTCGAGTCAGCTCGAAAGACAGCTAAACATTTTCAAATGATTCAAAAATAATTTAATATTGAAAAAGGTTTCAAAAATTTTTGGAAATTTAGAATTTTAAAGATTTAAAACAAAAATTCAGACGCTTTTTAAGCATTTTGAATGTTTCAAGAGAATACAAATTTTTTCTTAAGGTTTCTGGAAAAATTATAAAGACTTTAAGTTATAAATTAAAAATGATAAAAACTAAAAATTTTCCGGGAACAAATATGGAAGATTTTAGTAACATTTTTTTAATTTTGAAGGTTTATATCTGGAATTTTTTAGAAGATTCTGAAATAAGAGGAATAAAATTAAGGTTAAGTAGTAATAAATTTTACTTATAATTTCTCTCCGCGCAGTTAAAAACTATGTCAGCGAGGCAGTACATTTATGATTTAATAAAACAGATCAAAGTTCATTGAAAATTGTTTTTAACTCTAAGAATTTCAGAATTTTCATAATTCCATGATCGCACCTGGAAATTAGGACAAAATTCATATGTATAATTATGTTATTGTTTTTTTTTACCAAATAGCTAAATTTTTGACCCAAAAAGATGAATTTTCAACCAAGAAAATTAATTTTCTACCAAAAGACGAATCTTTAACAAACTACATGAATCTTCAACCGAAAAGTTGAATTTTTAAATAATAAAGAAAAATTGAGAACCAAAACAGAATAATAATTTTTAACCAAATGGTTGCATTTTCAAACAAAAAGATTAATTTTCAACAAGAAAGATAACTTTCAACTAAGCCATATTAAATTTCAACCATATAGTTGTATTTTTGATCAAAAAATATTTTTTCATGATAAAATGTCGAATTTTTTAGAAAAAAATCACTTTTATCCCATAAAGATAAATTTTCAACTGAAAAGTTCATCTTCACCCAAAAAAGATAATTTATAAGTCAGAAACCTGCATTTTCACTGAAAAAAATTCAAATCCAACAGCTGCATTTCAAATAGTTGCACTTTCAAGCAAAAGAGACAATTTTTAAGCTAAAAAATCAATGTTTTAAAACACAGTCGAATTTTCAACCCGAAAAGTTGAATTTTCGGAAAAAGGTCATTTTTAGACAACAGATATGAATTTTCAACCAAAAACATAATTTCTCTACCATAAAAAATGAATTTTCAATTCAAAAAGACAAATTTTCAACAAAAATATTTGAATTTTTGACCAAAAGAAGATTAATTTTAGAAAATGGTTGAATTTATAAAAAAAGAAATATTTTTTTAGAAAAAATTTTTTTTACGATATAGTCAAATTTTTAACCTACAGTGATGAATTTTTTACCTAAAAGATTAAATTCCTACCAACGACGGATTTTCAACTAAATAGTTCAATTTTCAACTAACAAGATTAATTTTCTAGACAAATAGTTGACTTTTAGGCCAAAAAAGAAATATTTCTAACTGAAAAGTTCATTTTCAGTCAGGAAAGGTGA
>JAWWEA010389908.1:0-18852 GCA_035222095.1 Andricus quercuspetiolicola | reverse complement strand
CGTATAGATGGATTTTAGGTTCGCTCCACAGCCCTCGGAAACGGTCATATTCATGCCTGTGTTGAGGAAAATATAATGAAAGTTACAGATATATTATCATACTCACCTATGCAATTAAGGAGGACCGCCGAAGTGAAAATAAAAGTGCAGACAATCCTCATTTTCTCAAAGTAAAGAAAAGACTGATTAATGCTTCAGCGAATAATTTGGCAAATAATTGTATCTAAGGAATATTCCATTACGTCATTAGAGTACGAATATCTCCTTATCCTACATATGTACATGTAAGATAACAGCATTATAAGCATCAAGGTTGTGTTTCTAGATATTTACATCATTATTTCTTTTCCTTTCGTTATCATCATTATGATTATTGCACTCTCAGCTCAAGGAGAAATTATTGATTTTATGTGAAAATTGAGTATAACGGATTTCATCAAATCTCGCTGTTTTCTGTCTAACTGATTCAGAATGGATGGTTTTACTTCAATGTCAGTCGTCGTTGTCGTCGTTTTCTGTGAACTTGATGATTCTCGAAGAAAATTGTCAATCAGATTGCCATTTGGCACACATTTTAAGGCCTGGAAAAAATTAATGATATCGTTAGGTAGCCATTTTTGACAAACGATTCTGGTTTTATCCACTGAAATTTTTTTCAAAAATTACATTTTCCAGATGAACTTTCTATTTTCCATTCAAACTATGTAACAATAAAGATAGGAATAAAAAAACAAAAGTAGATAGAAAGAGAAAATCAATAAAATTATAAAATACGTTTGCATCATAGTGTACTGGACAAATCAAACCGAGGCACGATGTTTACAAAAAACCACGTGTTGGAAATATTCACAACGAAACAATACTTCAATTTTGAAATGGGCCTTGAGCTGATGTCATGATTTTATGGTACCAGCAGGTTCTGTCAAGCCTGAATCTTAATTTAAAAAAGTTCTGCCTGCATTTTATCCACGCTTTGAACTTTTTTCGACAGGACACGTTGTTTTTGTTTTAATCGAGAAAATTAACATTACAAATAAGCAAAATTAATTTTTTGAAGAAGGTCTTGAAGTACAACAAAATATTTATCAACAAAATTTTCGACTAAGTTATACTCAAAAATTCGCTTTCGAGGTTTCCTGATAGAACGCGCAGTTTTTATAATTCTAAAAACAAGATAAAGCAAATACGTATGTTTCATCTCTTTTGTGTTACTTTTTTTTTTGAAGATTTAACTATCTTGTTGAATATTTATAGTTTCTGGTTAAAAATTAATTTTTAAAAATTAAAAATATAATTAGTTCATTTTCGGCTTGGAGCTGAGCATTTTTATTTAAACATTGAACTTTAGAAGTTTTCTTTAAGAGTTCACCTCTTTGGATAAAATTTCAATTTTTCAAAATTGATCATCTTGATTGAAAATTTAACGGCTTAGTCTAAGGTTGAACCACTTTGTTGAAAATAATATCCATTAATTGCCGATCCATCTGGGTGGTTGAAAATTGAAATATTTTATTAAAAATTAATTTTTTCGACACTCTATTTAACTATTTCATTACTGGTTGAAATATAATCATGTTTAGTTAACAACTAACAGTACAGGCATCAATGCTGTGCTCGATGTTCTCATTGGGATCTCCACAAACGCGGCATCTGTCGATCACTGCCGTCATTTTGAGGATATGTTTCTGGTAATTCATCCTTTTAATTGCCAAGTCCTGTATGTCAATGACAAACTCTTTCGTCTCCGGAAAGTGTTCTCCCCGTCATAACCAGAGGTTGGAAGCATCACTATCCACAAGGAAGATCTAATGTTTCGGGTTGTTGGTTGTGCAGCTGTTTACCCCGTTATTGAGCAGCTAGCTGCTCAGTGTTAAGATGTCCGATGTTCTGGAAGCCAACAGTTGCAAGCTTTAAGGAAGGTGTGATGTTCTTCGCAATGAGTTTGAATGCCATTATCAGATTGAGGCGACCCGAAAAAGCAGTCTTGAGTACCTTTTTCATCACAGATTGGAGCGTACCCGTCGCCAGCAATATGCCAAGATACCTCTCCACGAGACTGATGCAACTTTTTGCATTTGTTCACGCAACAAATTCCAAAAGGGCAAAAGCGCCAAAGTTTAAAATTCCAAAAGGGCATAAGCGCCAAAGTTTGAAATTCGAAAAGGGTATAATCACCAAAGTTTGAAATTCTAAAAGAGTATAAGAGCGAACATTAATCAAACCAAAAGGACATGAGCGCCATATTTCGCACAAGAAAAGGGCATAGGCTCCAACATTTGGGACGCCAACAGTGCATAAGCCCCAAAGTTTGAAATTACAAAAGGGTATAAGCGCCCACATTTATCAAACCAAAAGGGCATAAGCGCCAATATTTCGCACAGAAAAAGGGCATAAGCGCTAACATTTGGCAAAGCGAAAGGGCATGAGTGCCAGTATTTGGCACAGCCAAAGACCAGCATTTGACGAAGCAAAAGGGCATGGGCGCCAACATTTGTCACAGCAAAAGAGCATGAGCGACAACATTTCGCGAAGGAAAAGGGCATAAGCGGCGCAGTTTGAAATTCCAAAAGAGCATAAGCAACAATGTTTGAAATTCCAAAAGGGTATAAGAGCCAATATGCATCAAACCAAAAGAACATGAGCGCCAATATTTCCCACGAATATTATAAAAGTTTGATACCTTTTTTAGAAAAAAATGATAATTTCCAAAATAAAAGTCTTTTAGTTTGGCATTGGCAAACATACTGCCAAAAAACCGGAACCTAAAGTTCCTAAGATCTCTATTCATAGAGTTTCAAGGTAGCTACAAGAGTCTAGTTTCAAAATTTCATGACTTTTCCAGGTTTTCCAGTTCTAATTTCGAGAAAATTCCAGGTCCTCTTTTTAGAAAAAATGCAGTCAATTAAATTGAATTGTGACACATTATAATGCAATGATAATGGCATATCAATCAGTTTTATTGAATTCAAAACAATTTTTAATAACATTTATCGAAGTGAAAAAGTATTCTGTAGTCGTAAACATTTTTTTTGTTAATACTTTAAGGACAATTATAGTCGAACGATTAATGCAAAATTAGGATCTCGTTTGAAAATAATAGTAATCTAAAAAAACTCTGAACTTTTTAACAAAGTTAAAATAAAACTTTGAAAAGCTCCAGTCATTTTTTCAAAATTTCATGACTTTTCCAGGTTTTCCAGTAATTGTTTTTTAAATTCCATGGCTTCTCCAGATTTACCACACACACTGAGAAAACTCCATGACTTTTCCAGGTCTTCCAGGTCTTATAGCAACCCTGATTTTAAAATCTAAAGACGTCCACAAGGTCCTAAGATTAAAATTAATTATATAGTGTCAGTAAACACTGAAAACTTGTAAAACATGAAGATTTTTTAGAGAAAACATCGAAAGATCGGGAAGAAAGTAATGACATAACTTGCAAACTGTCAAAATTACGCAAACATTTTTAGCTTATTTTGATACAATTTGCACTATTCTATTCTGCAATTGTACTAAGACTATTAAATTTGATTTAACTAGTCCCCTCTAAAATGCGATTACTTTTATTTACTATTAATAATTAAAAATGATTACACTTTAACATGTTCAAGTGGTACATGCGTGATTGTTTATATATTCTGAGCATTAGGTTAAAAATAAAATGAGTATTCATCAAATAAAAAATATCATTTTATTTAATGTAATATTTTTTTATTATTCATACTAATTTATGCATTTTAAATTTTGTGCAATAATGAAAAAGGATATACAAATTTTATAAAAGTTAGATACTGAATAGAAGTTCAGTCGAATTGATTTTAAATCTTTCAAAAAAGTATACTAAGTAAAAGATAATATACTTTTTTTATTACCAGCATAGATTTTCAAATTATTTTTGATAATAAAGCATCGACGCAGTTTGAGCTGGTTTCTAATTTGCTTTCAAGATGTGAAAATAGAAAAATTTTCGAAGACTTTAAGGGAACACTGAAAAATCTAGAAAAGTAAAATTCCCGAGACTGTAAAATTTCCGAATTGGAAAATTCTCGAAATTATTCAATTGCCGAAATTCAAAAATCTCGGATCGGAAAATTCTGGAATAATAAAATTGCCGCAATTGTAGAATTGTCGAAATATAAGAATCCTGAATTGGAAACTTCCCGAATGAAAAAATTCCTGACAGAAAATTGCCGAATCATAAGATATCCAAACTAGGAAATTTCAAAATGATAAAATTCTCGAATTTAAACAATTAAAAAACTGTTCTTTCATTAAATATTATTTATTTATTAGAAATAAAATAATCAAATATTTCGATCAAAGGAACAAATTTTGTAATGTTTAGAGCTTTAAAAAATTATTGTTTCAATTTAAAATAAAAGATAATTTGAGAAAATGTATTATCGTATGAATAATTTTGTTTAAAAATGTGCATGACATTTCAAAAAAGTACGAAAAACGTTTTCAAAAACCGAATTTTTTTTCTAAAAACATCAAAAAGAATCTTAGAGTTGAATCAGTGCTGAGTTGAATCCTGCAGTTTATTCGTACGTGTGTTTATTTTAAATACAATTTTCATACATTCATTGTTATTTTTAATTGAAACAATAATGTTAAAGGACATTAAAATTTTTGAAAAGTTGTCTTTGATAAAAGTATTTGATTATTGTATTTTAAATAAAAAAAATTAATAATGGCTATTAAAGAACTATTTTTTTAATTGTTTCAATTCGGAAATTTTTTAGTACGGATATTTTATAATTCGTCAATTTTCTGTCGGGAATTTTCCAATTCGAGGCTTTTAAATTTCAGGAATTTTGGAGTTTCGGGAATTTAATTATTCAGGATTTGTCCAATTCGGAAATTTTACAGTGTCGGGAATTTTATTTTTCTGGATTTTTCAGTCTTTCCTTAAAATTTTCGAAAAATCTTCTATTTTTCGCATCTTGAAAAGGGACTGAAAACCAGCTCGAAACGCGTCGATTCTTCATTATCAAAAATAAATTTAATATCTATGGTGGTATAATTTACAGAAATATATATTATCTTTTCCTTAATGTACTTTTTCAAGGTTTTATTAAAAATTCGACTGAGTTTCTATTTCATATTTAACTTTCGTAGAATGTGAATTACAATTTCTCGTTAAATAGATGTTAAATATTTCAAAATGTACCCGTAATAAAATTTATGAATATATTTTAATCAATATAAACAATTTTAAATGCATAAGTTTGTAACAATAATTAGAAAACTTAAAAAAATTACATTCAATAAAATATTTTCTTTTTTACTGAATTCTCATTTTATTTTTTATTCTAATGCTCAGAATATATTTAAAACAATCCATGCACCATTTGTACATGTTGAAATATAATTATTTTTAGTTACTAATTATAAATAAAAAATTATATTTTTTAACATTTCAAATAAGCGCGCGAACGGCAGCCAATGAAGCGTCTTATGCATCGCATGTGCAGTAGTGCCATGACTTTGATAAAATTATAATTTTTGACGTACAATTTCTCGTTCTTTTCAAATTTATGGTCAAAAGTAGGGGTTTCCATTTTAGAAAATAACTTTGTTCTTCAAATAACCTTAAACACCGAATTTAAAGTCAAGGTCATTTATACCAGTATTTGACCCCCTCTGTTCCCTTCAACTTTTGTTTGAAACATTTTCCTATATCCAACCAAAATTCTGAGTTATTTTCCTTAATGGATTAAAATGATCCACCATGTGCATATGTGCTTATGAAACTCCAGTAAATTCTGCGGATAGGATTTTCTTTGTGTGAGGGCGATCACTTAATAATTGGAAAAAGAAAATTGTCAAAATTTAAATATAAGTTTAGAACAAATTATAATATATGTTCTGATGTAGTGCAATTTTTAATTGTGATAAGTTTCTTTCGCCAAAAAAATCGCTTAATTTTCCACAAATATTATAATGAACATTACGTTATAATATTATATAAATATATAGCAGAAACTGATATCATTTTTTGGTCTTATACATTACTCTTCAACCTGAGCATACGATTTTCTTCGTGACTAGGTTCAATAAAAATGTTTAATACGGCTAATTGACTAATTTCGTCATCTTTCTCTTCTTGAGAGTATTTAATTAAATATGTAATCAATCAATAATTATCAATAAGCAACGCGAACATTACTGCTATAATCCTTTTAGTATTAAGAAACAAATACTTTACTAATATATCAAAAAAAAAGCTCGTGATTGAAGCGTATACTACAGTGAAAAGATGAATATTATTGGGCGGGTTTCCCCTGTTTAAATCGTGCGCGCGCATATACATTATGGCGCGCGCACATGTGGGCGGTGCGAGAGCGCGGAATGCCGTGTCGATGATCCGCTCGCGGTAATTGGTCCTTTAAACTAACCTCAAACCGAAGAAGTAATATCATGAGAAAACTTGGAAACCATACTCTTACATATTACCTAAAATACCGTGTGTACCGAGGTAGTGAAGTCTTTTTGCGGTCTCGCGTGTTTGCAAAAACTCGTCTACGCCTCGGCTTCGACTCGTTTTTGCAAACTTACGCTCCGACGTAAAAATACTAGTTTGCTGCCTCCGTGCACAATATACTATTATACAAATAGAAATAATAATGCATAAAAAAGCCTAATAAAAGAACGCTATTGTGTACCGTTTTAAACTTCAATGAAATGTCTGAACGCATCTGCGCTAACTGAAACACGACTGACACACATTTGAACATTTTTGCTCATGTCTCAGGAACCCATAAAGAGTTTCAAAGTTTTCTGAGCTTAGATCAAAAAGAAAATTTTAAGGATTGCTTTCTCCTAATTTCAAATCTCTGCTACAATTTTCGTAGGTTATATGACAAGTTGAACTCAATCTACAGGATTCGAGAAATACTTGATTGATCAAAGTTCTTGAATCCTTAAGCTACTAATGTACATAAATTGATAAATGTCTATTTTTTCCTACATAATTAGTTGCTGCTGTTAGAACTGGTAGCGCTGTGGTAATATTCAGAAATCAATAGAAGTTTAGCGGTAGCCTCGTCAAGGTCGGACATCAACCTTCTTGTGTGAAAACTATATACATGTTTAGAATTTTCAAGACTATGAGGCTCTTGTACATACATTTTATCACGGTCTCCATGACGCTTCAGTCCTTTATAAGACAGCAACAGCTCCAGGTCATCAACCGAATTCAGTTCATACAACGTTAGATGAGTTGAAGTTTATGAGCCATAACTTAGGTTTACAGATTTAGGAATACAAGATATCTGTTGTTGAATATTCCGTGAATTACGCATTTATAACAATGGAAATAACTAAAGAAATCTATTGTGTAACGAAACAATCAGAAGAAATAGGTAAAAAGGTTGTTCAAGTCCCGAAATTTGTGACACATACCCGGTATGGCTTGACCCGTATACATTAGCAAGGGGTCATTAATAAACAAGTAAATTCCTCAAGGATATTCATATAATAAAAGGATGCGTTTCGGGTTTCCATCGTGTAGAAAAACCATGAATCTTGCCTACATTGCTTCTGCCGCCACCAATCTCAAAATCAATCGTCCATCAACTCCCTTGTATACAAAGCTGTCTCCATAACAGATAAAAATAACTTACTAAAGGAATTACAAAACGTTAAACGGATCCTAATAGAGAACGATTACACAAACAAACAAATTGATAAAGCCATAAGAAAATACACTCAAAACAACATGTCAACACAACCTATTGAAGAAAGAGAGAGAAAAATAACCACCATCCTCCCGTACATCCAAGGTATCGCAGACCAAATAGGGAGAATTCTCAACAAACACAACATCCAAATCATATTCCAAACATCTGCAAAAATAGGACAACTTCTAAGCAACCCTATAGATAAAAAGGCACCTCTTGGTGTTCCGGAAGTATATAAAATTCCTTGCACTTGCTTACCATCATATCAAAACAGGGCATAGCATTTTATTCGACAAAACGTCTGTCATCGCAAAACCATACAACATTTTTTCAAGAAAACATAGAGAAGCAATCAACATCTTAAAACACCGTTATAACACTAATAGGAACAATGGATATAATACTAATCCAATTTTGCTTTTGACACGATTGAAATCCGAAACACATCCTCTTAACATAATGGATCATCGTGAAAGCATTAAATAGATATTCATATAGTTTTTAATTTCATATAAAAAGTCTACCATTTCTTCCAATGGTAACCTGAAAATTCTCAAAATATACCAATTCTATCATTAATTAAGGGGGTGTCCTGCTTTATTAGGCCCAAAAAAGGTTGTTTTCGGGAATTTTTTTGGAAGGGAAAGAACAACTGAGCCCAGTAAACTTTGAGGTATATTTTAATCTGTAATTGAAATGTATAAAAAAATTTTGTCGACATGAAACAATGAATTGCTGCAAATTTATCACGCAAATAGAATTATCGCGAATACTTCGAAGAATAAAATGAGGCATTGATCATTGGAAGTAAATCAGTTTTGTAACTTTTCCCTAAAGGGAAAGCAAGAGCTAAAACTATAAATGAATACTGTTAAATAATTTTAACCCGAATTATTTTTTCTGAAGAACGCTTAGAAGCCTCCATCCAAGTTTGTAGAAATTGATAATAGATCTATTTTTGTCGATTTCATAAAACATTTTAAAGATAGTCGACTTTTCAGATTTATTGTATGTAGTCCTCATTCTTAACTGAGAATGTATCAGTTCAATTTTTGGTTGGACATTGATCTTCCTCAATTGAGAATCCACACATATTTTTGAAAAGGTAAGAGTTTAGTTTTAAATTTCACTTTGTTGAAAATTCACTGTTGGAAATTGAAGAATTACGTTAAACATACAATCTTTTTTCTAGAACAAATCAAATTTCTGCTGGACATTCTTCTAAGTTGTAATATCTTTGGAATCATTACTTTTCTTTATCAAATTCTTTTTATGCGTGATATCTGCTGCCCCACCCCCCTTCTGCTAAATCGCTATACGTAATTTGTACATAATCTCTTGTAAGTAATTAACAATTTAATACATGTGTATAATGTGTACTAGGAGTGTAGTAATATTTTATAGGTATGACGAAACAGTTCCTTGAATAATTAAGACAAACTTTGTACACTCAAATAATAGTCGTTTCGAAATCTCTATTTATTCTTCTTCATGCGTCATGAACGTGAAGGCGACAAACAATTTTGTATCTTACCTATTACGTAGATCGTTAGTTGAAGAAAATCAGTGCGACACTTACCAATTTAATTTAATTCATAAATTCAAAGTTCACGCTAAAAGGCTGTACTTTTTTCCTAATCACTGATTGGCAGGAGGCGTTAACAGAGGAAGGTAAAATACATTAGGTGAGTAAATAATTCTACCTTCATCGTTTTGAAGAAAAATAACTTTACCCATTTTTTTAAACTCCTTCGAACTGTTTAATAAAGTGGGAAATTTTACACAACCGCTTTCTTTTTCTAAGCTTTTTTATTAATTTATCACTATATTCATTTTAAGTAAATATACGGATCAAGCTAAAGAAGATGCAATGATTTGATTTTGGATTTCCCAAGCTTTATTAGGATTTTTATGAATTTTATAGAATTAGAAAGGTTGTAGAATATTTTTAATTATTCTAAGAGGTCCGTTTCACTAGACCCCTCCCACAAACAACTGAATCTTTATGTCTAACCATATTGATTGAAATACACTCATATGCACCGCCAATCACAAATTTTGCACCCTAATGTGGACATCGTAATCAGATGTTAAAAGAGAGGGGCGGGGACTGATACAATTTCCGCTAAAAATTTTTTTTTTAATCTGTAATCCTTCTCAGTTTTAAATGCGGTCAACTGCAACACCAATTAAAAATAGGAAGTGTCTACGTGTACCGAAATTTCGGTACAAATAAGGGTGTATCTACACAAAAATCCGGCTATTCGTACCGAAATTTCGGTACAAATAGCCCCCTTTCCAGCAAAATATCCAGCTACTCGTACCGAAATTTTAGTACACGTAGACACGGCCTTAAAAATATTGCTTCAGTTAATTCACCTTGATAATAATTATTGACGAATGGTGGAAGGGGCTGGGGGGGGGTCGTGAAATTCTGGTGGGAAATTCGTATTTGTAAAGATAAATTGGTTTTTCGGACGGCAATATATTCTACTTCAAATGCGCTCATATGCAACACCAAAAAGTTTCGCGAAAATGAAAGAATATGCCAGATATTGACGCATTAATAATTCTCAGTGACCTACGATAAATTGTATTTTTAAAAATTGAGCGAAATTAAATCGAAAACGGCTAATTCGATTCCATTTCAAATATGCCAAAAGATTTTGTTATGAATTGTTACGCTAGGATAGGGTGTCCTTCATCCATGTAAGTAATTTTTGGAAATTCGTGCAATTCAATTTATTAGGGGAAAGTCAGGGATTGAAAATAAATCTTGCGAAAGTCAAGAAATTTCAATAACTTTAAATAATTCCCAAGAAGAATAAATTTGAAAATTTTCAATTTTAATTTAAAATTGTTTTATTCCATTTATAAAAGATTCTAGGTTAAAAATATTTTTTTGTGTAAAATTTACTTTTCGATTGAAACTTATATTTTGATGTTAAAAAGTGAAACTGAAATATTTTTGGAAAGAAAATTCAACTATTTTTTTGAAAATTTGTCTTTTTAATATAAAAATTCATCTGCTTTAGTAGTAGATATTTCATTTTTCCCTCATAAAAATGCAACTAAGGTTGCCAGAAAATAATAACTTTTTACGATTTCAGGGAGATGAATTGTTTAAACAAATAAAAATTATTCAAATAATTATCGAATAGGATAAACATGGACTACTACTCTTGAAATTCATCTACTTTATGTCATTTATCCCGAAGCATAATAAATTTTCACGCTTTACAGGGGGAAAATATATTTAAACAAATAATGATTCCTTGAACAATTTAAAATTATTCATAAAATAGCTGTAAACTCTTGACTTACCGACTAATAATAATAATTGGTGTTGAAAAAATTCCAAAAAATACAGTCTTTGGCATGATTTTGATAGAAAACTGTTATATATTGCGTTTTTTGGGGCATTTTCCGGACAGAATAAATGGAGCTTGGGGGTGTCAAAATTAAAAGCAATGGGGTGAAAATTATTCCTTCAATATTCTTTAAGAGGTGACTATACTTTAATTCGCGAAAAGAGTATAACAAGTATTTCTTTTTTCCATCTTTTTTTTTTTAATCGAGCTCTTCCTCTTTGAAACCCCATAGTAATTTCCAGGGTGGGGGGGCTTAAAGTCGGAAAAAATAAGAAATTTGTTCAAAAAGAATGTTTAAAAAGAAAATACAAATGAAATAATACATTTTAAATATCACCCCTATAAGTCTGTTTTTTAGGGTCTCAAATAAACCCCATAAGTAAAAAAATGGGTTTTGCCATTTTTTGGCGCTAATGTTGACTTTTTCAAGGACTTATTATTGTTTATAACAATATTCTCTTAGATAAGTGCAAAAAAATAAGTGGAAAAACCGTAACTTGTGGTATCTTTTTCTAGAACTTATCCAAGAGAAGATAGTTATAATCAATAATAAATTGTTTAAACAACTATTTTTGTTAACTTGCAATAATGATTACCTCACTAAGTGGTAGATGGACAAAAAGTGTTAATTGAAAAGTGAAAATAAAGTTGAAACTTTCAACAACAAGGAAACCGCAATTATCTACTATTAATATGGAAGATAGATGTAAACGATAGCAATTTGTTTAAACAATTATTTTTGCCAAAGATAATTAAGTATTAGGTCACTTCTAGTGACAAATAGACAAATAATTAAAAATTTCGGAATAAAACCCTAACTATCTAGTATTAATATAGAAGAAAATAGCTATACACAATAATAATTTGTTTAAAAAATTATTTTTGGTTGAGACATTCAACTATTAAGTTACTTGAAGTTAAATATAGACAAATAGTTTTAAAAATTCAGAAAAAACCGCAACTTTCTACCATCAAGCAAAGAGAATATTATTAAAAATAATAATAACTTGTTTAAGGAGTTTATGTAAACATCCAATTGTCAGTATAAAGTAGTATATAATCTTTCAGGAACAATTTGTATTAAAAAAAAAACAAAAAAACAATAATTTGCTTCAAAAACTTGCAAAACCTATTTTTTCACTTATGTAGTTTCTTTGGGACCCCATAAAATAGACTTCTGTGTGTGATATTTGAAGACTAATATTTTATTCATATTTTGTGGCTAATTGTAAAAACAAATTTTGAGTTTCAAGTCGATTCAGTTAATATTGACGTTTCTGAATGAACTTTCCAAGAACGTCTTTTTTTCTTATAGGAAATATGTTTCAAATATCGTGGGGCTTGCCTCACCTCTAAATATTTTTTTGTTCCAAGAAAAAACGGATTTATTTTTTCGTGGATTAAAAAAATTTCCGAGCGATATGCATGAAAATTCGAAAAAGAAATTTCCAATAAATTTTTGGAATACCCTCATAAATAAATAATATATTTCCACTATGTGCATCTCCACTAATGTTTTATTTAGTGAATTTACACTAGTAGTTTGATGGAAAGAAAATGCAACTATTTTGTTGAAAATTCAACAAATTTGTTTAATAGTAATTCTTTTTGGTTATAAATTCAACTGTTTTGTTGAAAATTCACCTTTTTTAATTGAAAATTTAAGTATTTCGTAGAAAATTTAATTTTTGTTTAAAATTAAAATTCTGCTGTTCAAAATTTTTACCAAGTGATTGATTTTTCAAGTAAATAATCAAACTTTAACCAAATAGTTGAATTTCAAACTAAAAAAAAAAGATAATTTTTTAACCAAACATGAAATAGTGACATTTTCAGCTTAAAAATGTAGTTTTTAACAAAAAAAGAATCACGAATTTTGGACCAGTTAAATCAAACCAAAAAAAAAAGAATTAAAAAAAATGGTTAAATTTTCTAACCGACACCACATAGTTGAATTTTCTGCCAAAATAATTGAATTTTCATCCAAGAATTTGAATTTTTAACTAAAAAAGATGCGTTTTTCCAAAAAATGAAACTGTTACATTTCTAGTTTAAAAAATAAATTAAAAAAAAATTTCTACGAGTCAAAATGAGACAAAGAAAGACGAATTTTTTACAAAGTAGTTGAATTTTCAAATCGAAAAGATGAATCCTCAACGAAACCTGTAGAAGTTGATATTTCAACCAAAAAATATTAAAACATTTTCATGCGAAGTAAAGTAAAAATAATTGTCAGATAGGGTTTTTTTCATGAAAATACGCGTGATGAAAATTTGTTATCAAGAAAATTATTCCTCAAAACAAAAGGTTGTCCAAAAATTCGTCTTTCGATTTTTTATGATATCCCCCCCCCCCATTTGTTCTTTTTCCGGAAAAAGAAATTCCGTTATTTTTTTGTCAACGTTAACCCATGCCTCTGGGCTTTCAAAATTATTATGGAGTTTTTAATAGTAAAAAGCTCGATTTTCAAAAAATTGGAGAAAAGAAGTACTTGTTATGATTTTCTTCTAAATTAAAGTATAGTCACCTCTTGAGGAGTATTCAAGAAATTGTTTTTACCCAATAACTATTAATTTTGATACCAGCAATCCCTTTTTATTCTGCCCGGAAAATGTCCCAAAAAAAATTTTGACAATAAAGTACATTTCTACAATTTCAGTTTTTTGTTAAAACATGTACTTTTTGTACAGAAATTACCAAATTTAACCAAAAAATGCAATTAAACACAAATAGCTAATTTTTTTGTTGTATTTTTCGTAAATGAGTAAAAAAATTAACAATAAAGTATAAGTTTCTACGAAAAAATTTTATTTTTCCAACAAAAAAATATAAATTTTTACAAACAATATTAAATTAAATTTCGAATTAAAACTTTGAACGATATAATTTTAATTGATATATTTAACAAATTTTGAATATGTAAGTAAATCTATTGAATTTTGATGCATAAATAACAATTGAACAATCATCAATCTGGAAAAAATTTAAGTCAGCTTAACAGATATTAACAAGTTTTGAGAAGATCCAAACTTAATTTAAAACTTAAAAATATTTCAAAAACTGAAGGAGTAAACTTAGATTTTTAAAAATTTCGGAATAGAAATTTGAAGCCTTTTAAGAATCTTCAAACTTTTTAAGAAAATGAAAAAAATTTCTTAAGTTTACTGCAAAAATTTTAAATGATTTTTTTTTATTAAAAAAAATTAATTTTGAAAGAATATTTTTAAAGATTTTTAAAAATGTTTGATTAGTAAATGACAACTGAATAATCATTAATTTTGAAAATAATCGAGTAAGTTTGAAATGTATTTAGAAGTTTTGAAAAGATCCAAAATAATTTAAAACGTGATATCAAACACAAAATTTATAAGGGGTTTAGGCATTTTAAAAGGTTTTGCATTAATAAAAAATTTGTGTCAAATTTGTAGAAAAACTAACAATAATTTTTTGTTTGGAAAACTAATTTTTTCAAAATATTTAATAAGATTCCCAAAAATATACAAAAAAGAATCTGGATGATTTTAATGTAGTATTTTTTAATAACTTAAAATTGTTTAACATATTGGGTTGTTGTTCAACATATTTTGTGATTGTTTAAACAATTTTTATTCGTTTAAAAAATTTTTTCCCTGTAATGCGTGAAAAGCTATCAACTTCTGGAATTAATGACAGAATTAACGGATGTCGAGAACATTACTTTTTTCTAAAGGATACATATCAATTTTTTCATGAATTTTAATTTTTTTAAACATTTTTTTCTCTGTAAATAGTGAAAAGCTATTTTGTTCTGTAATTAATAACGGAATTGCCGAATTTAAAGAGTAACATTTTTTCGCTTAAAATATTTTGTAATTATTTAAATAATTATTAATTATTCAGATATAAATTCAGACCTTCCTGCTATATACAACTGGGTGGCCTAAATTTTGTTTTTTCAGAATAATCAAACATTCCAATATGTCGAAAAATACGAAATGAAATCATTTTTCTCATATTTTGCTGTCTCAGTTATAAAAATGCAAACAAAGATAGGAAAATAAACATGCCTTAAAAAAAGCCGGATGTCTTTATGGGGATTCTTGGTCGATCAAAAAATGTGAAGAAAATACAAAAGCATTTTGAAATCATTGAAGGGCAGTAATTCTTCTGAAAAAAATAATATTGGTTCTTCTTAAAGAGTTCACTTTTGAACATTTCTATCATTTTTGAAAAATATTTTTCTATATCTAGCCATTTTTGTTTTGTTTTGAAAAAAATGATATTTAGAGATGGCAAGCCCCATGAAGCCTAAACACGTATTTCCCATAAGAAAAAAAGGCTTTTTTGTAAATTTTATTCAGAGTCGTCAATATTGAGGAAATATCTTCACAATTATCCATAGAATATGAATAAGATATTACTTTTTAAATATCACCCCCATGAGTCAGTTTTATTGGGTCCCAAAAAACCCCGTAAACGACGAAACCGGTTTTGCGAATTTTTGGCGCAAATTATGATTTTTTTCATTTTTTTAATGCAAATTGTTTCTAATACACAAAACGATACTCTATGCCAATAACTTGATGTATAACTAAATTGGTTAAACAATTTATTATTGTTTTCGGTGATTTTGTCTTAGAACGGTGTTAGAAAGTCGCGGTTTTTTATACAATTTTCTCTTTCTCGTCTCATTTTAAATTAGAGTGAGTTGATACTCAATTACCACTAACGGACGCAAATTTTAAAATAATTTATTATTATTTTTAATAATATTCTTTCAAAATAATGCTAGAAAATTACAGTTTTATCCAAAATTTCCTACTTTTTGTTCAATTTTAAATTAGACTGATGCAAATAATTAATTGAAGTTAACAAAATTATTTGTTTAACTCATTTATGATCATTATTGTTGATAACATTCAGTTTGAATGATGTTAGAAAGTGACGATTTTTTCTGAAATTTTCAACTATTTGTTTACTTTTCACTTGAAATGAGCTAATCATCAATGCGATTTGGCAAAAATTACTGTTTAAACAATTATTCACAAGAAAGAAAAAGATTGTTTAAAATCTGATCCTCTCTAATGTTTATTCATTATTTCTTGATAACTAAAAAGGCAATGCAAAGTTAAAAATTTCAGAAAAAAACTGCAGTTTTATGAAACTTATCTAAGAGAAGATAGGTATAAACAACAACAATAAGTTGTTCAAAAAAAATCTTTTTTAGAACTTGGAATAATTATGACCTCGCTAAGTGACGAATGGATGAAAAGTTAAAAATTTCAGAAAAAAAACCGCAACTATCTAGTGTTAATGTGGAAGAAGATAGCTATAAAAAATAATAATTTGCTTAAACGAATATTTTTGATGAAGATAATTAACTATTAAGTCACTCCAAGTGAAAAATAGACAAATAGTTGAAAGATTTTAGAAAAAACCGAAATTTTCGACCAATAAGCTGAAAGAATATTATTAAAGATAATAACAAATCTTTAAACAATTATTCTTGTCAACTTGAGTTAAGTCCTACTTTACTCTAATTAAAGAGTGAAAAAGGTAAAAATGATGAGGATAGTTAAAAACAATAATAATTTGTTTAAACAATTATTTTTGTTAAATTTAATTAAATATTAATTCACTTTAAGTTATGGGTGGACAAAAAGTTGAAAATTTCAGAAAAAACCCCGCATTTATAGTATGATTCAAGGAGAATATTATTAAGAATAATAATAAATGTTGAAATAATTATTTCTGTTAAAATTAATTAAGTATTACCTTACTCTAATGAAAAATTGAACAGAAAGTAGACATTTAAGAAAAAACCGGGAATTTCTATCTCTGAAACGAAATTGCTAAAAACAGTAATAAATTGTTTAAAGAATTTAGGTAAATATATAATTAACAATACAGAGTAGTATTTCATGCATTAGGAACAATTTCTATTGAAAAATCATTTTAAAAAACTCATAGTTAGACCCAGAAAGTAGCGAAACCCATTTTTTTTTATTTATGGGGTTTCTTGGGACTCTATAAAACAGACTTATGGTGGCGATATTTGAAAAGTAATATTTTATTTGTTTTTTGTGGCTAATTGTGAAGGGAAAGGTTGAATTTCAACTCGATTCACATAAAATTGACGATCCTGAATAAAATTTACAAAAACGACTTTTTTCTCAAAGGCTATACGTGTTAAACTTCATTGGGCTTTTGCTAAATCTTCAACCAAGTAGTTAAATTTTGAACCAGAAAAGATGAATTTTCAACAAAGTAGCTTAACCCTCTACTGAAATTTTCTATCAAAAGGGATTAGGTTTCAAACCAAAAACAAGATTTTTCAACAATAGAGTTGAATATTTAAACCGAAAATATGAAGTTTTAACAAAAAAGGTCATTTTCGACCAAATACTTGAATTTCCTACCATTTTTGAACCAAATAGACGAATTTTCAACAGAAAAGTTAAGTTTCCAGCCAAAAGGTTAAATTCCAACCAAATATTTGAATTTTCTACCAAAACATTTTAATTTTCTACCCAAAAAAAATCAATTTAAAACCAAGTAATTAAGTTTTCAGCCAAAGAGATGAACCCTCAAACAAATCAGATTAATTTTCTAACAAAACAGTTGAATTTAAAAAAAGAGAGCTTTTTCAGCAAGAGAGATAAATCTTGAAACGAAAGAAACAAATTTTGTCCGAAGAAAGAAGAAAAATTCCCGTGGATTGTTGAACTTTCAAACCAGAAAGACGAATTTCCTACAAAATAGTTGAATTTTCAAGACTAAAGGATAAATTTTCAACAAAAATTTAGTTCTCAACCAAATAGTTGGACTTTATACCAAAATATTTAAATTTCCAATAAAATACATGAATTTTTAACCAAATGGTACATTTTTCCTGACAAAAATATTAATTTTCAACAAAAAAGTTCATTTTCATCCAAATAGTTGAATTTTCTACCAAAATATTTTCATTTTCTAGCCCAAAAAAAGAACGAATCTCAAACAAAATTATCAAACTTTCAACTAAAGATGTGAATTTTCAACTAAAATTGTGGATTTTCAACCAAGCAAGTGAATTTTTAACAAAATAGTTCATTTTTCAGGCAATTAGTTAAATTTTTAATCAGAAAAGATGAATTTTCTACAAAATAGTTTAACCCTCTACTGAAATTTTCTACCAAAAGAGATTAAGTTTCAAACCAAAAACAAGACTTTTCAACAACAAAGTCGGATATTTAAACCGAAAATATGAATTTATAACAAAAAAGTCAATTTTCAACCAAACACTTGAATTTTCAACCATTTTTGAACCAAATAGACGAATTTTCAACAGAAATGTTAAGTTTCCAGCAAAAAAGTCAGTTTTCAACCAAATATTTAAATTTTCTACCTAAAAAAAAAATCAATTTGAAACAAAATAATTAGGTTTTCAACCAAAGAGTTGAACCCTCAACCAAATCAGATTAATTTTCTAACAAAATAGTTGATTTAAAAAAGAGATTTTTTTACCAAGAGAGATAAATTTTGAAACGAGAAAACCAAATTTTGAACCTAGTATGTAACAAAATTCACGTAGATTGTTGAACTTTCAAAACAAAAAGACGAATTTTCTACAAAATAGTTGAATTTTTACGCCTAAAGGATGAATTTTTAACAAAAATTTATTTCTCAACCAAATAGTTGAACTTTCTACCAACATAGTTAAATTTCCAATAAAATACATGAATTTTCCACCAAATGGTGGATTTTTCCTGACAAAAATATTAATTTTCAACAAAAAAGTTAATTTTCAACCAAATAGTTGAATTTTCTACCAAAAT